>ML791945.1:610904-638847 GCA_009831015.1 Picea engelmannii
TATTTCTCATATATTGTGCATGGTGTATTGTGGTGTATTGGTGTAACTCTTATACTATTTTTCATTGCTCATTGGATATAATTGAATGGTTTAAGTATAATTTGAAAAAAGTTTTTAAATTGTACTTGATACTGATTCACCCCCCCTCTCAGTATCAACACTTCAGGCCTGCTCTTTGACGTATTTCTATCACCTGCGTTCCTGAGTCGGTTGACAGCCAATATGTTAGATTCTACCTCCAGGGCCACATCCTACATGTGGGCCAACGTAGAAGCTCTTCTCTCCCTTAGCAGTAGGTAGAAATCAGGATCAAAAGCGCTGGAGTAAGTGATATTTGTAGAGGCTTCGGAGGGTTTTATCTCAGCAAGGATTCTATTGTACATTTTATTAAATGTCTTGGAGAAGTTGGGGACAGACTCTCCTTCCTTTCTCTTCAACGACCTAAAATCTATCATCTAATACATGAAATCTTTTTTATCTCCCCAATGTCTCAGAAAGTTACTATCTAAAGCTTCGATCCCATCAATAGATCCAGGAGGCAGGGCCTTGAACCATTTTCTAGCCTCTCCTTGGAGACTATGAACAAAAATTCTCATCCATACGTCTGCGTGCATGATAACATTATCATCCACAAAAGTATAAAAGGCTTCTAGGTGTTCTTCAGCAGCTATGTCCCCCTCACCTGTAAACTTGGGCAACTACTTTAGGTATCCTTCTAGTGGGAGGTCATTGAGAAGCTGTGGTAATACAAGAGGAGCATACCTAGCGGCTATGATGGCCTCCATTGCGGTCATAGGGGGATTAGCACCAGCCATAGGAATATTAGGTTGAGGAGAGCTGGGAGGAGAAGGAGTTTGTGAAGGGGCTACTGGGAACGAGTCTCAAAGTGGAGTGGGAAACAAGAGAGGATTTAAGGAGAAGGCTAATGAACTCAAGTCAGTCGATGCTCCTCTTTGTGCAGAAGTGGGGAAATCCTCTGTAGTCATGGGTCTTTGCCGAGAAATAGCTTCAAAGGAGAGGGGAGTGACAAGGATTTCTCCCTCTAGTCCCAGACCAGGAGGGGAAAACTCAGCAGGAACACTCCCAAAATTCAGGAAACGGGAAACCTCTGAAGGAGGTCTATTAGGAAACTGAGGAGGAGAAAAAGGAGTTCTTACAGAAGGAAATGGCGGATTACTTGTTTCGGCGGTGGAAGCTTCTTCTTCATGGGCCTTTCCTTTTCTGAGAACCACCTCTGGATCAGTTATACGTGTAGCTAGAGGTAGCTGTGGATGTGACCGCGTATGTCTGCTTCTGGAAGCCACAATTAAAACAGCGGGTTCGCTCCAGCGGAGTTGTCACAATGGAGTTGCCAGGTGCACAGTAGCAATCTCAATAGTTCTGATATCTGATGCACCTTCAGAAGCAACTGATCGTTGTCGCTCAATCCCAGGGAAAATATTCAAGTTTGGTCCCCGACAACGGCGCCAGAAATGTTGGTGACGGAAGTTACTCCTGGATTGCTTGCAGGAGCAGAGCCCGACGCCCATCAGTTTTATGTCACAGTGGTTTTTAATAGGTGATCAAATGGATAGAGACTCAAGAAGATATTACTCTAACTCAGAGACTATGTTTGGCACATGAGAAACAAAGGAGGTCTTGATCTAACTTCAGTCAATGGGTTGATTAAAAGGTGAACAGGTGGAAGACTTGATAAGAAGAGTGAACAAACTACTTCAGGCAAGAGGCTTTCAGTAATTCGTAGACGAAAAACCCCGAATGTGAGACCCTTTGGTTTAGGGCTTCGAGATACTGAAAAAGGGACTTGACTGGATTCTCCAATTCCAAGACGTTTAGTGTTAGGAAAATTACAAGGACTGATTAGAGACAGTGTGTCTGTTACAGTGATCAAACTCTACATCATCCTATAACAGCTACAACTCGACTGGATTCTCCAATTCCGAGCTGCTCTAACACAGTTTGAACAAAGACATGAAAGAAACTAACATTCATAAGGCAAGAAGTCTCAAGAGTTCATACATTACCAGAGATAATAGTGCTTCATTAAAGCTTTACAACCAAGAGCTTTGCTCAACCATCGATCATTACAAAATGGCAAAAATTCCTACATATACTCTTCTCTTCCTTTCGCCCAGTAGAGGCGTCTCAGATCTTTCAATGGGTGACATCTCTTCAATCAAATCTGTCCTTTGTTCCCCTGTCATACACCTCTTTAATTCAGCATGGCTCACACCAGGGGGGTAGCTGAGCCCTTTGAATGTTGAATTGGCGTGTGCAGGTTCCTCTGGCGAGTTGATGACTCGGCGTGACCTTCCTGAAGAGAACCGGTACAGGGGACCTTCCCGGGTAGACTTTCGGCCGGGATCTCCATGCTCTACAATAAATGAGTGATGTGAGTTTTGAGCCATCCTCTCTTTTCTTCATTAATCTCCAGTAGGTACTGGGATTTAGCCCACGTCGAATTGGCATATGGAACATCACCGTGCCTTCCTTCTACGATTTAGCTCGAAGTTTAGGGGCCCGAGTGGCCAAATGACAAACATAAACGCCCCTCCCCCAGGCCTTCTTCTTGATGACCAGGTGCCAAAACCATGGGTCTAATTCTGGGCGCCGTCAGAAATTCAGGGTTAAGGGTTTCAAAATGCAAGAAACGAGGGGGGCCTCCTCCTCGAAACTCCGATATGCCGACATGATATGGATGCATGCTGCACGTATTTCAGACGGACGACCTAGATAGTACGCTATTATATAGGGGGCTCCCCCCATTTTGAAGTCTCGCTTGATGTTACCTGGGGCTGAGACCCTGGGCTAGGCGCCAAAGGAATTTTCAGAACTTCACTGATCGGCGATTTCAAATGGAATGAACGGACAACTCCTTGTCTCCTGAATCACCGATCCCCGATACGCCGACTGGCTGCCACCTGTCCCAACGAGATTGGATGATCCAGATTTGCTTTCAACCATTGGCACTGCCCTTTGTGCTAAACCCCGGGCAACTTGACAGCCCCAAAAACTTGATTGATCGATCGATTAACTTTGTAGGATGGATCTCGGCCGCGATGGAAAAACTTTGCTCGCTCGCTTGACTTGCTGTTAAAAAACGATATTCTCTCGTGTTATTCTTGGGTGCTTCCTGTTCATCCTGTAGACCTGGGTGCATCTGCACCCCATGACAAAAATAATCGCTAACAGAACCTATTCACATCAATGGACAGGAAATAAATGATGCCTTTCTTGATAGTCTTGCGGCATTCTGAAACAATATGTGATTTGATGAACTCAAATTCAAAGGATATAATCGATGTGGGAAAGAACTTTCTCTACGTTCTTGAAATGTATTTGACACCTGAAAGCTCTAATGCATGGTTCATCCCTCCTCATGGCTGCTTCTTCGTCTTCTTTGGGGCACCCATTGATTTAAACCCTGGTAAACCATGCAAACCTTACTATTCCCTGCACATCCCTTCTGCCTCTATAATAAAATAGCTGGCGTATAGCTCCTAGGTTTTGCTACATTTCTCTTATCCTATGTTATGCCCCATGCACATTACAATACACATGTCATTCTATTGTTGCAGTGGAAGAAGACCTGGTGAAGTGAGATATTAATTCGATTCCTTCATATGAGACTCCTTGTTCCTTTTCTTATGTTCATCACCAGAGTGACCGCTTTCTTTCCATGAAGTGCAACTACAACACCTTCACCTCTGTACACACCTCTAATACTATGGTTTCTAGTTTTCTGGTGTTGAAGAACCTGGATATCAAAGAATCGATTTTACTGTAACTTTTCTGGGCACAAGACACTTCAAAACTTGCAACTGATAACAACCTGAAACATGCAAGATTTTATTTTCCCTCTGATGTGTGGTTCCCTCCTCTTCATAGTTTCTCCTCGTGGCCCTTCTTGCATGCAGCTTGGTGCTTTGTATATTAACTTGTGGCTTGAATGTGTTGTTTGATTCATGACTTGAGTCTGAGGCTTGACTCGTTGCTTTATAAATGCAAATGCTCATATAACTTATCAATGGGGAGTAGAAAGGTATGGTGCTCGGTGTTTTCGCTAGGCTTTGCTTGACTTGTGGCTTGTGTGTTGACTTATGACTTGAATTGTGGCATAACTAATGGCTTGATGCACTAGTATTTGTGTTAACTTGTGGCTTGATTCATGTCTTGACTCAAGACTTGGCTAGTGGGTTCGCCAAATTTTGGTAGAAAACCATAAAACTCGATAAGCTAGGTAAGGAAGACTCATAGGGGTTTCTGGGAAAAATTGATCAAATCAAGATGGTCAAAATCTAAGTATAATATCTGAGGATTTTAACAAAAGGAGAAAGACCAAATAATATGACAATTTAAGAACGAACGAATGAAAGTGCCTCAAAATTCACAAAACCATTTTGAGTGCCAACATTGGCTCCAACTGGGATGGAGACCCACCTACGAGGTTTCAAAGAACCTAGTATTTCCATTCACCTTTACCATTGGTCTATGGAGTCGTGTGGCCTTTACAACTGATCCTCTACAAACCTACAGTCTGCATGTAACTTTCTCTGCTTATTCAAGAAAACTGAAAACAATCTACATGCTCGTATGAAGAGATTATTCTTCTACCTACCCCTACACTAACTAGTTGTACTGCCTCTTATCAAGTGAAGTCATTCTTCCTATGAATCCATGTAAAAAATTGATTTACTGATAACATCCCTGATCTGGGCTTGAAAAATATAAGAAACCATAGCATGCATGAATTTAGTTGGAAAAGATGATAGAACCAACTTTCATCTAAAAAAAATATTTTAACATCTATGCTGCTCATGAACTCTAGATAATCATAAATAGGGTCATCAAAATCATAAAGAAATACCTCTTTAAGTTGTTGTTCCAACTCAAAATTGAAGTACTTATGATGATTTCTTTCAGTGATCTCCATTTTAAATGTAGATTGCTCAACCTCTATCAGAGAAACATGCATGATGAACTGATGATATGGGATATTCGACTCATCATCTTCCTACTCAAAACTGTTGCAATCTCCCTTTGTCTACAAATCTGAAAGTTGAGAGCTACCCTTAGTATCTGCTACAAATCCCAAGTTGTTACATGTTGATATAAAAATTTTCTCATCATCTTCATCCTTTTCATCAGAATTTGAAATGAAAGGTACATAAGGAAAAATATAATCCTCTTGTTGTCCTTCTTGGAGATTAGATGTTTTCTAAAAATCTTGTTCCTCGTGGTTACTACCACTTCCCTTGGTCTGCAAATCTGAAAATTGTGGGCTAGACTTACTAATTTCAATGGACATTTGAACAACAGAAATATGATCATTTCTATGTGTAGCTAAAGAAACCAATTCTTCATATTCATAACAATCATATTCAATGATAGTAAGAGGATATTCAAGTCCTTTATAATCCATTTCTATTTTATGTTGATGGGAAAGCACATCATCAAGAATATCATTAAAGAGATGATGTAGATGATGAGGGAGAGATTCTTCTCTATTTACATATTCAACCTTATTATGCAATTCATATTATTCACAACAATTATCAAATAAAAACTCATCTGAAAATAACCTTTTGCAGCGCTCATTGAATACTCTGTGGAAGTCTTTCAAAGATTAAATTCTTGAAGGAAGTAAAGATAAATACCACTCACATGCATCACCATACAATGAATACATTAACATATTCATATGAACATATTCATGTTGTAGATCTAGTAGATCCATGCATTCATGAAACTTGAGGAGGTGTTCTGCAGGATTGTCTTCTTCCCTCTCTCGGAAGATAGGCAAAAAATATCCCCATTCTAACATATTAGGTATTGGATGTGGGAAACGAAGAACTAAAGAGAATTCAATAGGTGCAAACCTTTGAGCTGAAAGAGAAGCAAATGCTTTTGAAATTTTAATATTGTGGAGTCGCCACTGAATCCATCCTTCATGGATTTTCCAGATAGATGATCACAACTCAAATAGTGCCAATAATTTGTCTATCATCAAATATGGGACCGTGTCATCTCCCACGGAAGCTTGCTTCGAATTTCTTTCCCCGACAACGGTGCTAATTTGTTAGCACTCCAGGAGTTCTTCTAGGTTGTAGCTCAAAGAAGCCTGGTAACTTAACTAATATCTCAATGATTAACTCAAATGGATCAAGTTGGATGACTAAACGAAACCTCACTCACTCAAGACATGCATAAACACACTCAGATGGACAAGGCTTTCAACTACTATTATTCAGAGAGTTTTTAAATAAGTGGATGTGTGGAGAATCCTTACTATACCAGAAGGACAATACAATAAAACATATATGAATGGCCAATTACAATAAGTAAATAATACTTGCAATTCTAACTCATTAATGAAAAGATAGGATGATAGCTATCAGACATTAGAAAAACATGAATAACATGGATATAACATTTAGGTGCAAGTATAGACTAGATAAGAAGATGGGAATATGAACAAGCAATGGCAAAAGAATCTTGTATTACTTAATATGAAAATGAGAAGCTTGAGTATAATGTATGAAAGAGTATCCAAAGTCGAACCCCTCTTCATTTCCAACACTAGGCTTTATAACCTTTACATAACAGTTCAAGATCCTACTAAAATGGATTTGAAATACTAATAATAGAACAAAATCAAATAGATATGATGTGCAGGATCAAGTCCTATTTTTATGTTCAAACCCTTATCAACTTAATCTTCAGCAATATTCGACAGCTTCAACAATCTTTGACATTTTCAATAACCTTCAAGGTGGTGACAAGGAACTAGAAATCTTCCTTTGATAGTTGGGCAATACTTTAGCCAAAAATAGAAAATCCTCTTAACCCTTTTTCCTTTATATCTGCAATAGAAACTTGAAAGGAAGGATATTTTTCGTCCTTTTTAATTTATCATTTATTTAGAGCTTTGCTGAGATGATTTGGCAGCAAAAAGGTTTGATCTGGGAAAAAAGATTGACACTCTTCTCGTGTCTGCATTTTTGGTAGCTTACGGGCACAAGACAGAGCAGGGTTATATGTTGAAAGTAGAGATTTCAGTAGCTAAAAATGCCTTTTGGAACTCGACTAAGCTGCCAAAAGTGAGAGCTTTCAAAAAGTCTTTAAAACTGCAAAAAATGAATTTCTTTACTCTGTCCAACTCTTAGGGTTCTTCGTTCAAGTTCATAGCTTCTTGGAATTCTAGTATTATCTTTGATTGAATGATGATCCTTGAGCTTTACCCACCACCTAGGCTCTAAAACATTACTCTCTCCTTAGTATGATGCACACAATTTATCTTTCGAGCCCTGACTTTCCCTGCTTAAATCAACTAGTGAAAAATTGTTGTATTGGACAAAAATGGATTCATAGTTGAATCTCTCAAATGGAAGCTCATCCCGAGATCACCCAGTCATCAGCTCCAAGAAGAAGAGGTAACCTCCAAAAATCACTCAACTCAAATAGTACAGGCATAGTTTGAACCAAGAAGAAAATCTAGACCCTGCAGGAGAATTTGATAATATTCTTTTATTGATATGTAAAAGCTTAAGCTCTTGGGTATATCATGCCAACTTAGGTGCATGAGTTTCATATAAATTTCATAGTGCACAAATATTCATATTGTATTTCTTCCTGGTTGGACTTACACCATTTGAGCTTAAATTTGAACTATGAAATCTACAAGGAGTTGTGTAGTCATCATAGACATAGCCAATAAATGCTCCTCGTTTATAGTAAAGAAGTTTGGTTATCATACGATAAATATTCCAGGAATAGGAAGCACTTTTAAACTCTTTGACTTGAGTGAACCTTCTCACATCAATGGATAGGAAATATATGATGCATTTCATGATATTCTTGTGGCATTCTGAAACAATATGTGATTTGATGAACTCAAATTCAAAGGATATAATTGATGTGGGAAAGCACTTTCTCTACGTTCTTGAAATGCATTTGACACCTGCAAGATTTAATGTGTGGTTCATCCATCCTCATGGTCACTTCTTCATCTTCTTTAGGGAACCCATTGATTTAAACCCTGGAAAACCATGCAAACCTTACTATTACCTGCACATCCCTTCTGCCTCTATAATAAAATAGTTGGCATATAGATCCTGGGTTTCGCTGCATTTCTCTCAGCCTCTGTTATGCCCCATGCACATTACAGTGCACATGTAATTCTTCTATTGCAGTGGAAGAAGACCTCATGAAGTGAGATATTAATATGATTCCTTCATATGACACTCCTTATCCCTTTGCTCATGTTCATCGCCAGAGTGACCACTTTCTTTCCATGAAGCGTAGCTACAACACCTTCACCTATGTACACACCTTTGATACTATGGTTTCTATTTTTCTGGTGTTGAAGAACCTGGATATCAAATAATTGATTTTACTTTCTATTTGTTGGGCGCAAGACACTTTAAACCTTGCAGCTGAAAACAGCCTGAAACGTGCAAAATTTTATTTTCCCTCTGATGTGTGGTTCCCTCCTCTGCATAGTTTCTCCTTGTGGCCCTTCTTGCATGCGGCCTGGTGCTTTGTATATTAACTCATGGCTTGATTATGTTGTTTGATTCGTGACTTGAGTTTGAGGCTTGTGTCATGGATTTATAAATGAAAATGCTCATATAACTTATCGATGAGGAGTAGAAAGGTATGGTGCTCGATGTTTGCACTAGGATTTGCTTGACTTGTGGCTTTTGTGTCAACTTATGAATTGAATTGTGGCATAAATAATGGCTTGATACACTAGGCTTTGTGTTAACTTGTGGCTTGATTCATGTCTTCACTTGATACTTGGCTAGTGGGTTCCCTAAATTTTGGTAGAAAACCATAAAACCTGATAAGCTAGGTAAGGAAGAGTCATAGGATTTTCTGGGAAAAATTGATCAAATCAAGATGGTCAAAAGCTAAATAGAAGATCTGATGATTTTAATAAAAGAAAAAAGACCAAAGAATATGATCATTTAAGAATGAATGAATGAAAGTGCCTCAAAATTTAGAAAACCATTTTGAGTGATAGCATTGGCTCCAACTAGGATGGAGACCTCCCTACAAGGTTTCCAATAACCTAGTAGTTCCATTTACCTTTACCATTGGGATATGGAGTCATATGGTCTTTACAACTTATCCTCTACAAACCTATAGTCTACCTATATCCTTCTCTACTTATTCAAGAAAACTAAAAACAATCTACCTGCCCATATGCAGAGATTATTCTCCTACCTACCCCTAAACTAACCAACTGTGCTGCCTCTTATCAAGTGAATTCATGCTTCCAATGAATCCATGTAAAAAATTTATTTTGCGATAACATCCCTGATCTGGGCTTGAAAAATATAAGAAACCATAGAATCCATAAATGCAGTTGGAATAGATGACAGAACCAACTTTCATCTAATAAAAAGATTTTAACATCTATGCTGCTTATGAACTCCAGATAATTAGTAATAGGGTCATCAAAATCATAAAGGAATAATTGTTTAAGCTATTGTTCCAACTGAAATTTGAAGTACTTATGTTGATTTCTTTCAGTGATCTCCATTTTAAATGTAGACTGCTCAACATCTGTCAGAGAAACATGCATGATGAACTGTTGATCTAGGATATTTGACTCATCATCTTCCTCCTCATATCTATTGCAATCTCCCTTTGTCTGCAAATCTGAAAGCTAAGAGCTACCCTTAGTATCTATTGCAAATCCCAAGTTGTTACATGTTGATATAAAAATATTCTCATCATCTTCATCCTTTTCATCAAAATTTGAAATGAAAGGTACATAAGGAGAAATATAATCCTCTTGTTGTCCTTCTTGTAGATTAGATGTTTTCTGAAAATCTTGTTCCTCATGGTTACTACCACTTTCCTTGGTGTGCAAATCTGAAAATTGTGGGCTAGCCCTACTGATTTCAATGAACATTTGACCAACAAAAAGATGATCATTTCCATGTGTAGCCAAATAAACCAATTCTTCATATTCATAACAATCAGATTCAATGATAGTAAGAGGATAGTTAGCTCCTTTACAACCCATTTCTAGTTTATGTTGATGGGAAATCACATCATCATGAAGATCATTAAAGAGATGATTTAGATTATGAGGGAGAGATTCTTCTCTATTTACATCTTCAACCTTATTATGCAATTCATATTCTTCACAACAATTATCAAATAAAAACTCATCTGAAAAGAACCTTTTGCAGGGCTCATTGAATACTCTGTGGAAGTCTTTCAAAGATGAAATTCTTGAAGGAGGTAAAGAGAAATACCACTCACGTGCATCACCATGCAATGAATACATTAACATCTTCATGCTTTAGATCTAGTAGATCCATGCACTCATGAAACGTGAGGAGGTGTTCTACATGATTTTCTTCTTCCCTCTCTCTGAAGATAGGAAAAAAATCTCCCCATTCTGACATATTAGGTACTGGATGTGGGAAACCAAGAATTGAAGAGAAGACAAGAGGTGCAAACCTCCGATCCAAAATAGAAGAAAATGATTTTGACATCTGATTATTGTCGAGTAGCCACTAAATCCGTCCTTCATGGAGTCACTAGATAGATTATCACAACCGAAATAGTGCCCAGGCATTGTCTATCATAAAAAATGGGACTGTGTCGTCTTCCAGGGAAGCTTTCTTCGACATTCTTTCCTTAGAAACAACACCAATTTGTTATCACTCCAGGATTTCTTCTAGGTTGTAGCTCAAAGAAGCCTGGTAATTTAAATAATATTTCAATGATTAACTCAAATGGATCAAGTTGGATGAGAAAATCAAACCTCACTCACTCAAGACATGCATAAACACACTCAGATGGACACGGATTTCAACTACTACTATTCATTGAGTTTGTAAATAAGTGGATGTGTGGAGAATCCTTACTATATTAGTAGAATCATACAATAAAACAGATATCAATGGAAAATTACAATAATTAAATAATACTTTCAATTCTAACTCATCAATGCAAAGATAGGATGACAACTATCAGGCATTAGACAAACATGAATAACATGAATATAACATTCAGGTGCAAGTACAGACTAGACAAGAAGATGGGAATCTGAACAAGTAATGGAAAAAGAAGCTTGTATTCTTTAATATTAAAATTAGAAGCTTGAGTACAATGTATGAAAGAGTCTCCAAAGTCGAACCCCTCTTCCATTCACAACACTAGGCTTTATAAAATTTACATAACATTTCAATATACTATTAAAATGTATATAAAATAATAATAATATAAAAAAATCAAATATATATGATGTGTAGGATCAAGTCCTATTTTGAGGGTCAAACCCTTATCAACTTAATCTTCAACAATCTTCAACATCTTCAACAATATTTGACATCTTCAATAACCTTCAAGGTGATGACAAGGCACTAGAAATATTCCTTTCATAGCTATGAAATACTTTGGACAAAAATAGAAAATCCTGTTAACCCTTTTTCCTTTATATCTGCTATAGAAACTTGAAAGGAAGGATAATCCTCATCCTTTTTAATTTTATCATTCATTTAGAACTTTGCTGAGATGATTTGGCAGCAAAAATTTTTGATATGGGAAAAAATATTGACGCGTTGCTTGTGTCTGTGCTTTAGGAAGCTTACAAGCATTAAACAAAGCAGGTTTAGCTTCCAAAACTAGAGATTTCAGCATCTAAAAACACCTTTTGGAACCCAGCTAAGCTGCCGAAAGTGAGAGATTTCAAAAAGTCTTTAAAACTGCAAAAATGAATTTCTTTACTCTGTCTAACTCTTAGGGTTCTTCATTCAGGTTTATAGCTATCTAGAAGTCCAGGATTATCTTTGATTGAATGCTGATCCTTGAGCTTTACCCACCACCTGGGTTGTAAAACATTACTCTCTCCTTAGTATGTTGTACACAATTTATCTTTCGAGCCCTGACTTTCCCTTCTTAAATCAACTAGTGAACATTTGTTGTATTGGCCAAAAATGGATTCATAGTTGAATCTCTCCAATGGAATCCCATCCCAAGATCTCCCATTCATTAGTTCCAAAAAGAAGAGGTAACCTCCACAAATCACTCAAGTCAAATAGTATGGGCATAGTTTGAACCAAGATAAAAATCTAGATCCTGTAGGAGAATTGGATAATATTATTTTATTGATATGTAAAATCTTAAGCTCCCATGTCTGTCATGCCAACTTAGGTGCATGAGTTTCATCTAAAGGTTGTAGTGCACAGATATTCAAGTTGTATTTCTTCCTGGTTGGAGTTTGACCATTTGAGCTTAAATTTGAACTATGAAATCTACAAGGAGTTGCAGAGTCATCATAGCCATAGCCAATAAATGCTCCTCATTTACAGTAAAGAAGTTTGGTTCTCATATGATAAATATTCCAGAAATAGGAAGCACTTTTGACCTCATCAACCTGAGTGAACATTCTCACATCAATGGATAGGAAATAAATGATTCCTTTCTTGATAGTCTTGCAGCATTCTGAAACAATATGCGATTTGATGAACTCAAAGTCAAAGGATATAATCGATGTCGAAAATCACTTTCTCTGCATTGTTGAAATGTATTTGACACCTATAAGCTCTAATGCATGGTTCATCCCTCCTCATGGATGCTTATTCATCTTCTTCGGGACACCCATTTATTTAAACCCTCGCAAAATATTCAAACCTTACTATTACCTGCACATCCCTTCTGCCTCTATAATAAAATAGTTGGCGTATAGATCCTGGGTTTCGCTGCATTTATCTCAGCCTCTGTTATGCCCCATGCACATTACATTACGCATGTATTTCTACTTTTGCAGTGGAAGGAGACCTGGTGAAGTGAGATATTAATCTGATTCCTTCATATGAGACTCCATGGCTCGTTGCTTTTGTTCATCACCAGAGTGACCACTTTCTTTCCATGAAGCGCATCTACAACACCTTCACCTCTGTACACACCTATGATACTATGGTTTCTATTTTTCTGGTGTTGAAGAGCCTGGATATCAAATAATTGATTTTACTGTCAATTTTTTGGGTGCAAGACACTTCAAACGTTGTAGCTGAAAACAACCTAAAACATGCAAGATTTTATTTTCCCTTCGATGTGTGGTTCCCTCCTCTGCATAGTTTCTCCTCGTGACCCTTCTTTCATGTGGCCTGGTGCTTTGTATATTAACTTATGGCTTGAACGTGTTGTTTTATTTGTGACTTGAGCCTGAGGCTTGACTCGTGGCTTTATAAATGCAAATTCTCATATAACTTATCAATGAGGAGTAGAAAGGTATGGTACTCGGCGTTTGTGCTGGGCTTTGATTGACTTGTGGATTGTGTGTCGACTTATGACTTGAATTGTGGCATAACTAATGGCTTGATGTGCTAGGATTTGTGTTAACTTGTGGCTTGATTCATGTCTTGACTCGAGACTTGGCTAGTGGGTTCCCCAAATTTTGGTAGAAAACCATAAAACCCGATAAACTAGGTAAGGCAGAGTCATAAGAGTTTCTGGACAAAATTGATCAAATAAAGATGATCAAAAGCTAAATAGAAGATCTGAGGATTTTAATAAAAGGCAAAAGACCAAAGAATATGATAATTTAATCACGAATGAATGAAAGTGCCTCAAAATTTACAAAACCATTTTGAGTGATAACAGTGTGGAAGGACTCCAGATGAACTAGGCTAAATACTTAGTCAACCAGTTACAATTGGATTGCCATGAAGTTCAGGATCAGGGCTATGAGTTCCATTTTAGTTGGTTGTTGATCCTCATCATGTTTACTTCTTGGTAGATGCTGGAAGTTGTGACCTTCCCAGATATTGAGTAATTTGAGCCGCTCGTTGCGAGGTTCACCATGATGTGGTACTCGAGTGATATGGGGAAACAATGGTAGTCAAACACAATATTCCATACTTATTATCTCTATTTAAAGAGGGATATTCAATATATCCCTCGTATGATGTTGAACACTCCAAAATAGTTCAATGCACTTTTGAAATTCCATGAATATTGACACTTCATTTATATCACTGTGCATGCAGATGAGATTAAAGAAAAGCTGTAGTCATAATATAAGCTCACAGAGGAGGACCTAGAAGAAATAACTAAGGACTGGCCCACAAAGCTCCTTATCCCTACTGACCCCACAGAACTGTTCGACCCTGAACAAATTGGAATCCCTGAGGCCACTCGCAAAGAACATGATACACCTGAAACTAGCAGAAGGAAGAAGACATAAGAGGTCCAGGAGCTGAGCCGTTCCTCAAAATAAACCGCTTCAGAATCACCTGGATGAGGAGGTGATGACGAATTAGATAAAGAAGGACCAATGGAAAAAAAGATCAACATAAGAAAGTCAAAGTAACACCACCTAGGGATCCTGTTTATGAGGTTGATCCCTCCATGAAAAGAAAGGTTTCCACCATGAAACCTACTTCCAGAAAGAATTCCAAAGCTACTAAGATTAAGCTAAAGATTGTACTCATGCTCAATGACTTTGAATTCATCATCGCAACCGTATAAAATTCCTCATAGGACCTCTTGGAGAACACTGAAGCCAAACAAGAAGCCATGTATGATAGAATTGAGGCAGAACTCAGAGGGGTACAACAAGACCTTCACTCCAGCTGCACAGTGTCGATTGCACCCCTGCCATTAGAAGAACCAGAATTGGGAGATGAGCCTACCCAACTCCACAGAATAGCTGATGCAACCAAAGCTCATCTTCGTCGTGCACAAGAAGAAAACAAACAAGCCATAGTGGCCCTAAAACAAGAAGAATAGGAATTGATAGAGCAACGCCGAGTTGCGCAACAAGATAAGGATGACCTCCAAATGAAGTTTGACAAGGAGAAAGAGTAGATCCAAAAAGAGAAGGAACATTTGCTCGCGGAGAAGGTTGGAGTAAAAGAAGCAATCAACAAAGCACTTTTCTCTGTGACAGGCTTAGAGAAAAAATTAGACGACCCAGTGGAGCATCAAGTAGCATAACCTCCTGAAGTTATCCAACAACTTCAATAGAAAATAGCAGACATAGAGCTATAGATAGTGCCAATCACTCCACATGACGTACAAAACCAAAGAGAAGACACTTCCCAGAGCGCAGTTGAGAGAATCAAATCCTTTTCTTTGGAATGTAAACATCTTAGTAGTAGAAGTGCACAGACTTATGAGCGACTTACTAAATACCCTTAATTGAAGACACTAGAGTCACAGCTCCAAGAGGATAAGAAGAAAGAAGTGACAGTACATGCATAGTTGAAACCTTTGCTAGCAGTTGAGAGGATGAAGAGATCCCAAGAAAAATGAACTTCTGAATAGCAGTTCCTCACCATTTAGAGCAAATTCATGAAAGTGACTCAGAGGCTCCAACCAATTCAGGATGAGGCCTACCAACTATTCGAGGAGAGGCTGAGGAGCAGAACAGGAACAAGTAGTCACTGCAGTTGAACAATGCTTAGAGGGACCTGTCAACGAAGTAGTTATTCAAGAGTCCGTCGAGTAGGAGGCCTTGGCGAAGCAGCAAGTCGAAGAATCTCTAGCCAATCTCGAGGCCTTTGAGGTAGAGCTACCCAGATCAAAGTGACTTGGGACTAGTCACAGGTGAGTGTTGGGGGCCTATTGGCCCTTGACCAAGTTTTGGAGATCCTTGGTCAGGTTTGACCTATTTTGGGACTTTGACATATTGTCGAAGGCAAAGCGTAAGTTGAAGTGGATATCACGTGATCTCAACACCTTGTTTAGGGATTTTTGGGTTTGGGCTATGTAACGAGTATGGGGATGTTGGACCATGGGTTTACCCATGCTTAGGCCCTTCTATAATGAATAAATAGATGTATAGGCGATGCTAGAAGCGGCTTGGTACCTTGCTGAGTGTTAAGGCAAGATACACATCTGTGTGATGTTGTGCTAAGTGAAAATTGTAAATTCTTTGTGCATGCTATGTTGAGAAATTGCAGAGCTAAGTGCAAGTGACTATAAGAGACTGTGTAAAGGCTTTGTGTTGTAACCTAGCTCGGGGGAGGAGGATCTAGTGAAGTGCACACTAATATCCTATCCTATGTGGAGTATAATCTTGTGGCTCTATACATGTAGAAGATTGACAAAAGACAATAAAGAAAAAGAATATTTGGTGGACGTAACCCCAAGCTGGGGGTGAACCACGTATATCATGTGTTATGGTTGTTTTATTTTTTATATGATTAATTATTAGTGCAATGATGTATGCTTCAATGAATATGATGGCTTAGTGCCTAAAGATGTGAATAAGATGCTAGATCTGATCTATGATGATATGCTTAGTGCTTCAATGTCTTAGATCTGGGTGAATACTGCATTGCTCTGTTATTAGGGTTTATCTGCACTGTAAACCAAGGCTAAATACTAATGAAATATAACTTCTATGTGATCTTATAAGGTGTTACAATCACAGATCTGTGTCCAAGCAAATGTTGCAGAAACTGGAGTCCTGCAACCACCCCTACCTCTACCATGGGTGATACTTCATCTGTTTCATAGGTGTTGCCAAAAGGGATAGTAGTTAGGGTTTTGTTGGTTCTTTGTTGAAGCATTGAACCTTGGGTCTACCCCTATTGTGCCAATAGATGGCTATAATTTATATGTGTTTATATGGATTTTAAATAGTCTTTGAAATTCTCCTTAAGTTGCAGAAACAGTGATGGCGAGAAAGCCAACCACGAGACGCTTGCCAAGAGAACCAAAGTTAAGAGAACTAGAGACATGTGAAGGCTCTTCTCCATGGATCATGAGGCAATTGGAGTATGTCCCTAGGCTGAAGCCTTTTGTCAAGACAAAAAAAAATAAAATTTTCATCCAGCCTCTAGCCTTTGGCAAGACAGAGGCAAGCACTAGGTCCAAGATGGCGCTCCCACAGTGGGGGGATCGCTTTAATAGGATCAGTTGAGAAGAATACCTAGAATATGTCCCACATAGTGATCTAGACGTGAGGGCGCTTGATGACTAAGTGTTCTTGAACATCCAACAGTTGTATCTAAACATGGTGGCAAGAAGAACCCCCATTTTCCCCTACACAAAGGTCCTGAAGTGGCTCATCGACCACACAGATACACATAAATGTTCAATCAATGATGAAAATGGAGGGTTTGTTAGATTTTTCCTGTCAGTAGATGTTTAGAAATATTCCAAACTCAGATACCCAGAGGAGAATCTAAACATAGACTTCGTGGTGAATTTATATGAATGTCATGACACTAGCCGAGTGATGGCCTCATGGTGGAGGGAGGCCAAAAATTTTACAAACCGAAGAACTGGCTGGTATGAGATGGTTAACTTGAGAGATCCATACGTCTATTTGATGGCTCTCATCTGCCGGTTGTATGGAGAGAAAGAATACTCCAAGTTTTCAGAAGCATGGATGCCTTTGGCATACACAGTTGCAATCCTTAGGTGCAGCTTCAACTGGGGAGCAATAATCTCCAAGAAACTAAGCACCTATGTGCAGTAGTCTCAGACACCGAAGAAAGGGGAAGAACCAAATTTTTACATGGATTTATACCTGCTCTATTTCATGTGTGCTAAGAACATCTCCATTGTCATGAATTAGAGATGGCATGTTGCAGACCTCCTGGTCAACGTCTACTTCAACATGCTATGGGAAAATACGTATAAGAAATCTTAATCCCTCATCTACGATGAATTCATTGCCCAAATGTATTTCATTCTTTTTAAGAAGGAATTCCCAATGCTATCGACAGAAGCTGAGAAAATGATATCAAAGGTAGGCCATTGGTATTTGGACAAGTGCGCCACCTACATCAGGGTGTTCGGGGCCACCAGAGAACCACATCTCCTAACAACTCATGTCCCAGACTGACTCATCATAGGAGAAATATGTTATCAAACCATCTTACAAGGCTAAAATGCTACCTTGGTCAAAGACAAGAAATGGGCTTTCATACCCTACGGTTTCCATACAGGGTTCTATTTGGTAAAGGATACTGCTTAGGTCAAAGAAGAAGGGTTGAGCCAACTCGAATTCAGATTCCCGATAGACCGATTTCAAAAGCACAATCCAAAGGGCATGGTACTACAACATGATTCACAGGTGTCATCCTCCTGGCCATATGCTCATGATAAGTTCGAAGACGAAGTCTTCACAGAGAATGCCCAGGACTGGGACAAGGTGATGCAAAGGATAGTTGACCCAAAAATGACCAGGTTCAATTCCATGAGCATGGATGAACAAGAGGTAAAAATAGAGAAGTCGACTCAAGAGGCCCTCAGATCCAGGGAAGAAATCAGAGAAATAGAGGCAACTGAGGTGCAGAGTAGGGAATTTTCTTTAACACCAGAGGCACAGGAAAGGGGATTTATCCTAATGGAACAGGAGCATAGAATAATTTATGAACTGCAGAATGATCTATATCTCATAGAGATGACAAGGGTTCTTGTCGACAACCCAATCAAAAGATGGGAAGGACAAAGCAACCCAGAGCTGATACAAATTGGAGAAACCATAGGGTTGGATAACCATGAAGCTTCTATGCCACATGTCAGATCACCAATGGGCGTTTCGGCTCAACCCAAGATAGAAAGGACATCAGGGAGAGAAAGTGCACCAAATCCCCTACATGACTTAATAATGATATATGATGAGGAGGAGAGTTTGGAGGTTTCCATGGTGAATCCGGTATAGATCACAGAGGAAACGAAACCCGAGAAAGAATATTCCCCAGTTCTCTATGCTAAAATTCAAATCCTTCCATAGAGTGACCAGGAGGTCGAAAGTGTCTTATACACTGAGCTACTCGATGCACCATAGACCCAAGTGGACATCCCAAAGAACAAGCTAGGGTCAGGCGAACAAGAAGTAGAAATTCCATAGTAGGAAATCGACATCTCAATAGATGATTATCAAGTAAGTACCAAGCCTACCCTTGATGCATCAATTTCGATCGGTACTTTACCTCATGATGAGAAATAACCAGAGCCCAAACATTCAGAACACAGATAAAATTCAAGAACACATCCTTGAACATATTTACACCATCGAGAGCCTTGGAAACAAGTTTAATTCAGGAGATTAGAAAATCCCCGAACCTGTGGATGAGGTCATCGATATACAATCCATCGCCTATGACCAAAATAGGAAATCCATAATGAAGAGAACCACCAAAAGGAGGAGGCATACTCTGGACAGCTCCATCCTCATCACCACAAAGGAGAAATTAATTAGCATGGAGCATGCCAAAATGTCTAGGATTATCAACACAAGTATGGAAATCACATACACCACCCTGGATAGAGTGAGAAAATATGAATATGAGTTGACCACTACACTAAAGGAGTTGGATCATCTGTTCCATTTGAAGAAATATTATCAGGACTCTATGCATGCCATGGTGTTCTTGAGAAGCAAATTCCAGGATGCCTATAGTAAATTCATGAATGAGAGGAACATTTTCACTATAGAGATATTCGATTTCCAAGAAGACACCCTTATGGCGCTGGACATGTGAAAGGATATGGAAATATGGTATGAAAAATCTGTAGAATTCCTGCAGAAACCCCGATAGATCTAGAATTCTAGTTAAATTGAACACATACAATTTGTTGATATTCAAGAGATGAGAGAAATTTTTTTCTCCATAAATCAGAGAATTATATTAATAAAAAATGAATATACGTGAGAAACCAACCTCAAAAAGAAGAGAGGAGGTGAATATATAGAATTTCCAACATAGAAATTCTAGTCAAAAAATCTAAAAAAAGATAAAATAGGTGTCATAGGCTAAGGGAGACCACATAGTTCGACCTAGACCACTAAAGAGACATGTCACACAATCATTAATTCCCACAAGATTCAAGTGGTGTGCATTATCTCACTTAATCTCACTTAACTGACAAGAGAAGCAGTTCCAACTCACTTAACTAACCTGAAATAGTAGTTACTAATAATAGTAACTGCAAAAATCATTAATTAAGGAATAAATCTCTCAATCAAAGAGGAGGTGCAAATTCCCCAATAATGGATGAGTTTTTTAATGGGGGAGTTGGAATAAATCAAGAACAAATCAAGAAAATCAAGAACCGAGAGTTGAGTCTTGATCTAAAAATAACAGTTTCCCCTAAAATCTAGGGATGAGGCGCCCTTCTTCTCTATGTGGCCAAATTAGGTGAAATAAAATGTGATGGAATGTATTAACCAAGATATAGGAGTCTAAGCTAGGTATAAACTAATGTAATTTAGGTTTATTCTCCAACACCCCCCCTTAATCCTAACTATAATGACAAAAAAATTGAGTCCCGACAACTTGGCCATTTTAGGTACTCATTACATAAAAGAACTCCTCATGAAAAGAGGAAAGAGGGAAAACCTCGTGGGTAACACCCACCCACCCCCCCGNAAAAAAAAAAAAAGAGGAAAAAATGTTGATATTATTATATTGTGATAGAAATACAATGCTAATAGATTTAGGAACAAAGTGGGAGAAGAAATACAAACGAGAACCATGATCTGCAATTCCATGTGCAAGTTGTGAGCCTGTGGAATTGTCGGTAATCACTATAGAGTCCGGAGTGAAATCCACCTTCCTTGTAGAGCCAGAATGAGTGATCTGATATATCGAGAGAATATTTGTGAACAACGAGGGAACATGAAGTGCATTTTTGAATCAGCCCCCTTCAAGATCAACAATTCCTTCTCTGCACACCTTTGCGGGTGTGGCATCTCCTAAGTAAATTGGGGATCTGGTGCTTTCTTTGATGGAGGAAAATTCATCTTTTGATGCAGCCATATGGTTCGATGCACCTGAATCAAGGATCCAAGCTGATGGAGTGGATGTGATATCCATTAAATCATGACCATGTCGTTCTCTCCCTCCCATTCTATTATCATCTTTCTTCTTTTCATTTTCGGGCATCGTGAGATTGTGTTGCTGCAATTGCTTAGACATCTCATCGATAGTCTTCCTCATGCAATTTTATTTGGGATGAAAACCTTTGGAACAATAGCTACAAAGTGTTTGTTCCTTCTTCTTCTTACCCTTAGGCTCATAAGAGTTCTCTGAAGATTGTGAGGATCTCTCCTTCTTCGATTCCGGAAATTTACCCTTTCCTTTTTGCTTGTCTTTTCCACTACTCTTTAGAGCATTAGTAGCTGCAAGTGCTTGGTTCTTGGAATGTTTGATGGCACCCATTCAAAATAACTTAGCTTTCTATTGAGTCAATGCTGCAATGATATCATTCAATGGAGGCATTTTCCATGTTTCCTGAGTCAATTTAGATGCTTGAAAAGACGATACAAATATAGAATATTCAGGGCCTAATTTCGAGAGAATTGAAAGGATGAGTTGAGATTACTCTTTCTCGACTCCACATGCATTAAGTTCAATGAGGAGAGATTTGAACTAGGTGAATAATTCTTGCAAGTTCCTGAAATGAATTGGATTTATGGATATGAGTTCATTCTCCAGTTGATGCACTCTCATTGCATCCTGCTTGCCGAATAGTCCTTCCAATGTGGTCCATACCACATCGGGAGTAGTGGCTCCACTAACATGAAAGAGGAGATCTCTGAATTGATAGGCATATCAGCCCAATTTCTTCATATAATTTATTGAAATACTTGATCTTCTCCACTACAGCAGTCGGTTCTTTCTCCATTCCATTGTTACCCTGTAAAGCCCTTTGCTTCGGAGGAGTAGAGAGATCTTTGTCTTCCATTCAAGGTAATTGAAAGGATTTGGAATGAGTTTTGTTGGATGAGAGAGATGATCCATTTTTTCTTTCTGTGCCTCCTGATGATCTATACCTGCAAATAAAACCATGTACAATCCACTAGATTCAATCTAGCTTTGATACCATGTAGAATTCATGCAGAAACCTCGATAGATCTATAACTCTAGTTAAATTGAACACATACAATTTGCTGATATTCAAGAGATGAGAGAAAGTTTTTTCTCCATAAATCATAGAATTATATTAATCAAAAATGAATATACATGAGCAAACAACCTCAAAAAGAAGAGAGGAGGTGAATATATAGAATTTCCAACATAGAAATTCTAGTAAAAAAAAATAGAAAAAGATAAAATAGGTGTCATAGGCTAAGGGAGACCACATAGTTCGACCTATACCACTAAAGACACTTGTCACACTCATTAATTCCCAGAAGACTCAAGTGGTGCGCATTAGCTCACTTAAGCTCACTTAACTGACATGATAAGTAGTTCCAACTCACTTAACTGACCCGAAATAGCAATTACTAATAATAGTAATGGAAAAAATGATTAATTAAGGAATAAATATCTCACTCAAAGAGGAGGTGTGCATTCCCCAATAATGGATGAGTTTTTGCATGGGGAAGTTGGAATAAATCAAGAATAAATCAAGAAAATCAAGAACTGAGAGTTGAGTCTTGATCTAAAAATAACAGTTTTCCCTAAAATCTAGGGATGAGGCGCCCTTCTTCTCTATGTGGCCAAATTAGGTGAAATAAAGTGTTATGGAATGTATTAACCAAGATCTAGGAGTATAATCTAGGTATAAACTAATGTAAGTTAGGGTTATGCTCCAACAAAATCACACCAAGTGGTGGATGTTAGGACCACACTATGTACCTTTTTGCCTATACTTTTTGCCACTATTATACTCTTGATTACCCTTATTTAAACTCATACTATCACTTTACCTGATCATTCCAAAGGTATACAACGTCCTTTCTCATTACTATACATTTAATCTGTTTTGCATAATATTTTACATCACTCTCGTACTTGACCATTGATTAGAAATGCATAAGTGTTCAAAACTGCAGATTAGCATCTAATGCCGTTGCTGAAACACAGAACTGTCATAGAGTCCAAGGCCACTGTTGCTGAAACACACAACTGATGTTGAATCACAAAGCTGCTGTACAGTCCGAGGTCCCAGATGCTGAAACACAGAGCTGTTGTACAGTCCGATGTCGTAGATGCTGAAACACAGAGTTGTTACACAGTCTAGAGCTGCAGATGCTGAAACACAGAGGAAACCGCCAGGACCGACGATGCTGAAACACAAGGAAGCCATTACAGTCAGCGGTCAACAAAGCACCAACCGTCTCTCTCACATAAGAATGTCGACACAATTAAGAGTGCAATTCACGTGGCTGAAGCAGCCCGCGAATTGCGATGCTGAAACAACATCAGCAGCAATGAGAAGAAGTTGTTACACCAGCCGTAACAACAATGCCTCATTCATCTCCTGTAATAGCATTTGGTTGCGCGAGACTAGGACATCCGAGTCTAGTTTAGAAAGTAGATCCAAATAAAGATAGGACTCAGATACACTTTGTAAATTTTGATCAATTGTATCGAAGGGGTTCCCTCTTTAATGGAGAGGAAATCATCATTCGAGGTTATCCAAGTTTTTATGTATTGAAACACTTGAGAGAGAAGGACGCACTCCATTTTTCTCAGACTGTAATATGATATTTTGACAGATGAATAGAAAACTGTTTTGAGCATCCGTCTCTAAGCTTTTTCATTTCAGGGGAATCTTGTGAGAAGGTAGGGCCCACCTTCATCACAAGATTCACCCGTTAGTTTTAGAAGTGTGTTAATTCAATCTCTGTTTATGATTTGATTAGATTTTGTTTGTTGAAACACTACTGTTAATGAATTCCTCTTTGCTGAAACACTATTGAACTCTGTCTTAGTTTATTGGATGAATTTTGTAATTCTTTTTATTAGCAATCTTGTGTGATGATGTTATGGTGCTAGACAGAGATTGGGTAAAGGGTTCCTTCTCAGAAAGGAAGGGATCAGAACGTCCAGTGCTCTGTAGATTTCGATTCCTTTTGCAAGTATGCTAGCCAAAGATTGGGTTAAGGGTTCCTGCTCAGAAAGGAAGGAATCAGAACATCCTACCCTCTGTAAACTTCATTTACTTCTGCAAGCATGTTAGCTAGAAACTGGGTTAAGGGTTCCTGCTCAGAAATGAAGGAATTGAACATCCTGTTCTCTGTAGATTGCCATTACTTTTGCAAGTGTGCTAGCCAGAAGATGGGTTAAGGATTCCTGCTTAGAAAGGAAGGAATCAGACTATCCTGTTCTATGTAAATCTCAATTATCTTTCACAAGTGTGCTAATCAGAAATAGGGCTTAAGGTTCCTGCTTAGAAAGGAAGGAATTAGATAGCCTTGTTCTCTGCTAGATAGAGTTAAGATTTTTCTGCATTACTGTTTTCATGAAAGAGTGTTAATCAGAAACAAAGCACTGAAGTCTTTGTTTGAGAATAAGGGTCCTATTCTCTGTTTACAGAATAGTTGTTCTTTCTTGTTGCAATGTTATTTTAAAATATAATCCAGGATTCCTTAAATTAATCTTTAAGATCTGCAATAGGTAGGTTTCTTTCCTGTGATTTAAATCAGAACTTCAGTTCATGCAAAGCAAGTGTGATTAGTATAGTTTCTTTTACTACAACTGTAAGTTGCTTTTGGAATTGAGCATATATAGTGCGTGGTTATCTTTGAAACAAAAGACTTCCCTGGGTTGATAATTTATGTATCACTTGGTTGTTTGAATCAATTAAGCAATTATAGTGACCAACATTTTGGTGCCGTTGCCAGGGAAGATAGCTATAGATTTCAAAAGCACTTATGATTTCTTTTCCTTAGATAAAAAAGATTGCATGAAAACCCCCAAATACACTAACCCCATAGGTGGCAAGGGAAAAGGAAAAGGAGGAAGAAAGACCTACATAGACAAAATCTTATCAAAGTTTGAATCTGCTGCTCAACGACCAAACCTTCGAAGACAAAATTCCCAGCCTTCATTTCAAGCAGTTTTTGGAACAGGGAAAGAATTTTGGAGCCATGAGACAGTCCGGAAGCCAGTAGGAGACATTGAGGACAGAGCAAGTGCAGTAGGGGAGCAGACAGAGGTAAACATGGATGAGTATAATGAAGATCTGCATCACGAAGAACAGGCAGAAGGAGAGGTAAAAGATGAAAATTCTTTTTCTACATTAGGATTCCCTATTGGCGATCTCCCTAGAGGAGAAGCCCCCATGAAAAATATTCCACTCTCAGCATTGCCTAATTTTCATGGTTTATCTTTAGAGGATCCTGATGAATTTCTGTTTGAGTTTGATATATTATGTAGAAGTTATGATTACATTTCTAATGCTCAAAAACTAAAGTTGTTTCCAGCAACACTAAAAGGGAATGCACTAAGATGTTTTATGAGTCTTGGAAGCCATGTAATCACAACATGGGACCAAATGAAACAGAAATTCTTAAACAAATACCAAGACTACTGTCGAACAAGGGAAAAGAAGGAGGAGCTATTCAAGATGATGCAGAAAGAAGACGAGAATCTGGAGGACTTTGTAGAGAGGCTACAATACAATATACAAAGATCCAGTCATCCCAATGTAAGTAAGGATATTCTCAAAACTATTTTATTAAAAGGGGTAAGGGATGACTCTTTGGATATGATAAATATGCTTGGGAAAGGGGACATATCCAAGGAATCATACGATGAAATTGTCAGTTTATGAAAAAGATGTTCAAGGGGAGCTTCAAGAAATAGATCAAATAGCAGGGACACCACATTCTCTAGAGTCCAAAAATCAGCCAGTGGGGGAGCAACAAGAGCTGAGATAGGTAATCTACTTGAAGGTTTTAAAACTGAAATGTTAAGCTCTTTTGCCTCACAAATGGATACCCTGCAGATCAAGAAAAAGAAAGCAGAAGTAGAAGCAGCCTTGTCTATCTTTTGTTCTCAGTGCAGAGACAAGCATCCACGAAGAGAATGTCCACTGGACAAAAAGCCAATCTGCACTATCTGCGACAAAGATCATGATACCCAAAATTGTCCATCTTTACCAGGGATCAAGGCAGTGTTACAACCAACAGACGAAGAAGCTGAAGCTGTCTATCTGATGACACAGAGGAGGCAATGGAAACCGCGAGGACAAGGTATGAACTCTAACATGCCATTTGCATCTTCTAATCGTTATTCTTCTTTCAATCAAATGAGTTACCCCTACAATCAAATGCAGTACACTAATCAAATGAAATACCCATCCATGCAACAAATGTACCCACCCATGCAACAAACTTACCCACCCATGCAGCAAACTTACCCACCCATGCAGCAAAATAACCCACCCTTTGTTGATCCCTCAACGTGGACCCCTTGGCCTCCACAACAACAATAGCCATATCAGAATCAATGGAATCAAAATTGGAGAGGACAACAACCTGCCTTTCAAAATAAATTACCTCAACCACTCTCCTTACCAGCAGGCACTCCTCCAAATAACCAATTGATGAGACCCTAGCTACCTATTCAACCTAACCCCAACCCGAATAATAAAGCTGTGCAGTGCATTGACATTTATAACCAGCCCACACTTTCTCTCCTCCCTGCACAATGCAACGATATACATCTTCGATCTAGGAGAGTAGTGGAACCTACCATAGTGGATGTTACCTCTCCTGACAAAGAGGAAACACAAGAGCATGATGTACCTGAAAAGGTACAATCATCCTTTAACAATGCTGCTGAAACAGCAACACCGCCATTTCCTGAGCATTTAGCCTTAACTAAAATGCCTGAACCACCAACCTTTAATATTCTAGGGGAATTGCAGAATTTATATGTCAAAATTCCTTTACTGCAAGAACTCCGCGACGTACCTATCTATGCTAGGACATTGCGAGATATCTGTGTCAAAAAGCCTGGTAGGAAAACTAAGGATCCCCTTACAGTCCATGTTATGGGAGATCTATCTGCATTAATGTCAGGCAAGACTCCCCCAGTCAAATATGGTGATCCTGGCCACCCTACCGTTACAGTACAAGTTGGAAAAAAAATCATCCCTCGAGTCCTGGTAGACCTAGGTGCAACCATCAATATCATGACTTTGGAAACCTTACAACTGCTACAATTACAAGATCAAGTCAGAGATACCCCAACTATCCTAGAATTGGCTGACTGATCCACAATTAAACTAGAAGGAGTCATTGAAGACCTCAGCATCTATGTGGAATCCTGGAATTACCCTGTTGACTTTACAGTGTTGCAGCCCAAAACAAAGTTGGGGGGGCACCCTCTAATCCTGGGTAGACCTCGGCTGGCCACAGCAGATGCTTTTATCAGTTGTAGATCAGGATCAATGACAATTTCAAACGGTTATGAAACTAAGCAACTTACCCTCTATCCTCATGCTACACCCCTGGTTAATAATGATAATTCTGTGTGGGTGGATTTTGAGGATCAACCTACTCAACCACTTTTGACTATCGGGCAAGCTTTAAGCCTGAAAGACTCCACTGAGGACGAAATAATCAATAATTTTATTTGTGAACCATCCTCTGTAACTCCAGAAATGCATAATCAATTAACTGCACTGTTGGAGTCTGATAATCAAGAAAACCTCAATTAAGAAAACCCACCTCAAACACCTAAAACCATCTCCTCCAAAAGCATACCGGTCGAAATTGAACCTGGCAAATCATTAAATATAAACCCTCATTTGATAGATGTTGAAACACAACAGTTAATGAAGTTACTTCGGGAAAACAAAGAAGCATTCGCATGGGATTACACAGACATGAAGGGAATCTCCCCTGAATTATGTACTCATACAATATATATTAAGGAATATTTTCGACCAATCTGTCAACCTCAGCGACGAATGAACCCAAATTTAAGAGAAATTCTCAAGGAAGAACTTCAAAAATTGCTTAATGCAGGGTTTATCTATCCTATAGCAGACAGTGAATGGGTGTCCCCATTGGTAATAGTTCCTAAGAAGAATGGGAAATGGAGAGTGTGTGTGGATTACAGAGCTTCAAATAAAGCCACTCAGAAAGATCACTTTCCATTACCATTCATTGATCAAGTGTTAGATAATTTGGCAGGGAAGAAATTTTTCTCATTTTTAGATGGTTTCAGTGGGTATAACCAGATTAAAATTGCACCTCAAGATCAAGATA
>ML791945.1:640255-662426 GCA_009831015.1 Picea engelmannii
AATCCTCCATCCAATCAAAACGTTTATATACTGGTCTGCACAGACTACATGACTAAATGGGTGGAAGCCAAGGCACTCCATAGAGCAACTGAAGAAGAAGTTATAAATTTCTTATTCAAAGACATCTTCACCAGATTTGGAATTCCAAGAGAACTAGTTACAGATGGAGGACCTCCTTTCTCTTCTCATGGGTTCAAAGCCACCCTTCAGAAATATCATATTCAGTAGAGAATGACTACAGCATACCACCCCCAAGCCAATGGACAGGTGGAAAAAACAAAAAAGTAATAGAAGCCATTCTCACAAAAACAGTGAAGGAAAGTAGAAAGGATTGGTCCTACAGGCTCCTTGAAGCACTATGGGCCTACAGAACTACCTGGAGAAATACTACATGATTCTCTCCCTATGAATTAGTCTATGGAAAGAGTGTTGTTTTTCCTGTGGAATTTGAGATAAAAGCCTTAAGAACTACTCTAGCTGTCAACCTTGATCTAACTGATGCACATACAGCCAGGTTGCAGCAGCTTAATGAACTAGAAGAGAAAAGACTAGATGCCATTCAGCAAACAACCATAATTCAATAACAAAGATCAAAATGGCATGACAAAAATATCAAGAGCAAGCAGTTCCAAAAAGGTAATTGGGCCCTACTGTATGATTCTCGGTTCAAAGAATTTCAAGGGAAACTGCGCACAAGATGGCTTGGTCCTTACGAAATAGACACAGTTTTCCCCAATGGAACAGTAAGGCTCCTCACAATCGATGACTCCAGAACTCTGTTACTTGTAAATGGTCATCAGCTCCGTCTGTACCAGCAACCTATTTCTAAAGAAGATTTTAAGGCCACATGCATGACAGACGCTCATTTGCTCTTCATTGAGGGGGTTTATACCCCTAATAAAAATTGATTCTTTTAAATTAATTTTTCTTTAGTATTAGATTAGATTAGATTTTGTTTACTAATAATCCCTGTCAAGAAATACCATGCTACAGTTGATTTTTGCAGACCCCCGATCGAAGCACAGCCACTAATAAAGGACAATCCTACTTCAAAGAGACAAGCTTTCACGATGCTGAAACACCACTGTTTAGCACTGTTGACTTTCACGATGCTGAAACACCACTGCAGCACTGTTGATTTTTCCCCGATGCTGAAACACCATTGTTCAACACTTTTCATTTTTCCCACTCCCAAAACACTACAGTTTGCCATCTCCTCACCATCCTTCATCGACGAAACAACACCGTCTAGCTATTGTTTCGCCTTTTCTTTTTCTATAATCAACCCTTTATCATTTTCCCCCGATGATGAAACACCATTGTTCAACACTTTTATCATTTTCCCCAATGCTGAAACACCATTGTTCAACACTTTCATCATTTTCCTCGATGCTAAAACACCACTGTTCAACACTTTCATCATTTTCCCCGATGCTAAAACACCATTGTTCAACACTTTCATCATTTTCCCCGATGCTGAAACACCACCGTTCAACACTTTCATCATTTCTTCCGATGCTGAAACACCATCATTTAGCACTTTTCACTTTCTTCTGATTTTGAAACACCATTACCCAGCAGTTCTTCATCTAGCAATCGTTTCGTCTCTCTCTGTTGCTGAAACACCAGTTTTTCAACATCCTCCGTCAATAAGCTTTTTACGCCCTCAGATTATGGTTCGTCCTCCTAAACAGAAAACCCTCAACATAATTCATCTATTCGATCAAAAGTCTCCGCCATGATAGGACTACCACGGACAGGCATGATATGTTGTTCGCAGATCGAATCAAATGGTAAGGCGAGGTATGTAAAGTTTATGCAATTCAGTTAGACTATAGTTAATGAGAAATATTCCACGTCATTATGACCATTCAAGTGTAATTATGACTAATCACACTTGAAGGGAGGGGAAGTACACATCAAATCCGAGATATCATCATTACACCCGATTTCACCGCCGCCACCCCTAATTCACCACCCTTTCACGCATTTAACCACTATTCCTGCATAAGTCACTCAGAAAACTCACTTTGGGCCAGAGTTGATACACAAACTCTCAACGCTATATCTTACTAAGCTAGTAGCCATGGGAGGAGCTGTCATACGCAAAGAACCCGCCACCACAGTGCTGCTCGAACACTATCCAGCAGCATATCAAATCTTCGAGCAAGCAGGGTGGCTTAATTACTTCCGCAGGCTTCAAAGATATAATGAAAAACAAGTCCTACAGTTTGCGTGAAATCTCCAGGAGTACCATTCTATCGTCGCAGGCGTCTGAATATCTGTAACAGAGGAAGACATAACAGAGGTCTCAGGCCTCCCCATTGAAGACACTTGAAAATTCAGCCGAAAGCATATCATCGGGGATGTCCAGCAGAGCTTCTTCCTGCCTGAGGAAAGAATTTTATTGAAGGGCAGAGGCGTTCAGCTCAGTTCACTGCCACCCCCATGGCCGGAGGTTGCCAGATTCATCAAGCACTACCTGACCTGTGAAGGTCTCTATCAGGTATTCTATCAGCATGACTTCCTTTTGCTTTCTCATTTAAGGCATAACAGACGGGTCAATCTTCCCTATTATTTGCTGGGTTGTTTGAAGAATATGGCACATTACTGTCGAAAGGTAAAAGATCCAACCCTGTCACTTACCCACCACTGCCTTGTTCAATTACTCATCAACAGGGGCTTTGAACAGCAAAACCGTCCACTAGAAAACCCACCCATAAACCCTCAACCAACTACCGAAATTCCCCATGAGCAGCAACAGCAAAACCCCCCAGACTTCCCCGAAGTACCCAATATCCTGCCCACAGAACCTACCAGTCCAATCAAATCCCCTACCCCACCAAATCCACCACATACCCTAGCAGAGTCATCCACTCCCGCCCTTCATATTCTCAGTGATGACTCTGAACCAGAAATGTCGCCTGCCCCATCATTAACGAAAGACCTCCACGAAAATGAAAACAGATTGCCCCCTTTCCACCATTCTTGCGCAAAAAGCGAACAAGAGCCTCGATGAGGCAACCCTTTATGACCACTACCCTATATACCCCACCAATTCGACTAACACCCCGTCCACCTCCAACCTTTTCAATCCCAGGATCTTTGCCTATTCTAGCCATGGGCATTGAAACAAAAGAACCAGATGCCCAGAATACTATAACACCATCCTTCTCAAATAAAGTAGCTGAAACACAAGAACCAACTACTCACTCAGTGGCTGAAACACAAGAACCAGCCGCCGATATGGAGTTACAGGAACCAGATGCCCAGACATCATTTAAAGTGGTTGAAACACAAGAACCAGCCACTGACTTCGAAATTGAATTTCAGGAATTAGAGGCCCAGAATGCTACAACACCACCTTCCTCAAGCCAAGTAGCTGAAAAACCAGCTACCCATTCAGTGGCTGAAACACAAGAACTAGCCGCTGGCATCGACATTGAGATGCAGGAATCAGAGGTTGAAGGTGTTGAAACACTACTCTTCTTCCACCAAGAGGCTGAAACACAAGCATCAACTGCCATTCCTGTAGCTGCTCCACAAGAACCAGCTAAGGAGACTATGACTGCAACACAAGAACCAGTCATCTCTAAATCCAAACCAACAATGGTCGATGTCTTGGAAGAAAATGAGTTTTTAAAGTCTCAGTTGGAAGCATATCAGCAAGAATTAGCCAGGGAAAAGGAAGCATATGAAAAAGATCTAAATTCGTACACCTTAGCCCGAACAACAACCTTGTCAGAGGCGACCACTGAGAGCATGTGTAAAGAATACATGTGTTGCCAATGTGGTGATGTTTACCACCAGGTAGGCTATCAGGTGATTCAAGTTCCATTGCCAGGGGAAACCCCTACTCATTCACCTTTTGAAGTCAAGGAAGAACCTGCTACAACACAAGAACCAGCAGGCCCTAGAAAGCTCAAAACTGAACCTGCTGCAACACAAGAACCAGCAGGCCCTAGCAAGCTCAAGACTGAACCTGCTACAAGACAAGAACCAGCAGGCCCTCCCAGGCTTAAGAGTGAGCCCTGCATTGCAACAAAAGAAGCCCCTACCTTTGTCAACCAGGCTGTACAGATAGTGCCTACGGAGAAATTTACACCTCCCAATCAGATCCATCTCTCCACTTTCAGGGAATAATCTACTCAAACTCCACCTCATCCCACTACTTCCCACGCTAAAACTCAGACTTCCCAGCTATGGGATGAGCAGGCAGAAATACAAAAATGGAAGAAGAAATATGTTGAAACTCAAGCCAAAAACTTGCAAGTGCACAAACAAATCTGGATCAATCACACTTTCTCCAACTGGGAAGCTCTAGAGCAGATACGTGAGGAAGATCGTGAGCTTAAGAAGAAGAACAAAGAATTGAAAGGCAAATTGGTTCTGGTCTTTGATTTGGTGCAAAAGCTATTGGCCACAAGGAAGCCCTCTTGCAACTATTCCTTATTCCTGATGGAGAGACTCACATTCTTTCAGATCAAATCCATTCTAGAAGGTAAACCCCATGCATTCATACAGTCAGCAGAGTTTATCAAAACTTTTGTAGCTGCCTCTACCAGGGATCAACACCTCCTCTGTGAGGCATACTTTCATAATGAGGCTATTCTAGAAAACAAGTTGCTAAACATAAACCCCCTTGTTGGGGACATTCAAATTCGAGCATTCACCTCTTTTCTCCTCAACCAAATTATTTGGCAAGATGAATTTTTGGCTGCCCAGCACAATGAAGATAATCGCCTCCTCTGGATTAGACCAGAACCACAGAGGGAAGCTACCTTTATCTCACAATATTATGAGTTCTTAAAGCAACCAGGGGTGACTGAACATGTTCAACACCTACAATCATAAGTTCTTCAGGATTGTGAACACACCATCAGATCCATAGAGGTTCCTGCCCTCCAGGCCAATAACCTATTTTGGCAGCAATCCACAGAAAAGAGACAACAACATAATCCTTTTGGTCCTGTTAATTTGGAAGTAGCAATTTCCAGGATACCCAACTACATCCAGTTTGTTAGGCATTGTGCTGAAAACTGGATAGGGTACAAGTTTTATTTTCCCATTCTCTGGTTGCCAATAGAAAGGTATCAAGTCAGTTATAAGTTGCCTAAGAAGGCAGAAATAGCAACATGGCAAAGATTGCAACAGGTGCAAGGGTTCAGAACGCCAACGGACAATACCTCCCAGAGTTATAGCTTGAGTAACTTACATGATCAGAGTCAGTATCAAGACTCTGATTCAGAGTGAGTTGCCTGAGGACATGCAACATCTTGAGTTGGGGGGGATGTTAGGACCACACTATGTACATTTTTGCCTATACTTTTTGCCACTATTATACTCTTGATTACCCTTATTTAAACTCATACTATCACTTTACCTGATCATTCCAAAGGTATACAACGTCCTTTCTCATTACTATACATTTAATCTGTTTTGCATAATATTTTACATCACTCTCGTACTTGACCATTGATTAGAAATGCATAAGTGTTCAAAACTGCAGATTAGCATCTAAGGCCGTTGCTGAAACACAAAATTGTCACATAGTCCAAGGCCGCTGTTGCTGAAACACAGAACTGATGCTGAATCACAGATTTGTTGTACAGTCCGAGGTCGCAGATGATGAAACACAAAGCTGTTGTACAGTCCGATGTCGCAAATGCTAAAACACAGAGCTGTTACACAGTCTAGAGCTGCAGATGCTGAAACACAGAGGAAACCGCCAGGACCGACGATGTTGAAACACAAGGAATTCGTTACAGTCAGTGGTCAACAAAGCACCAACCGTCGCTCCCACATAAGAATGCCGACACAATTAAGAGCGCAATTCACATGGCTGAAACAGCCTGCGAATTGCGATGTTGAAACAACATCAGCAGCAATGAGAAGAAGCCGTTACACCAGCCGTAACAATAATGCCTCATTCAGCTCCTGTAATAGCATTTGGTTGTGTGAGACTAGGACATCCGATTCTGGTTTAGAAAGTAGATCCAACTAAAGATAGGACTCAGATACACTTTGTAATTTTTGATCAATTGTATCGAAGGGGTTCCCTCTTTAATGGAGAGGAAATCATCATTCGAGGTTATCCAAGTTTTTATGTATTGAAACACTTCAGAGAGAAGGACGCACTCCATTTTTCTCAGACTGTAATATGATATTTTGACAGATGAATAGAAAACTGTTTTGAGCATCCATCTCTAAGATTTTTCGTTTCAGGGGAATCTTGTGAGAAGGTAGGGCCCACCTTCATCACAAGATTCACCCGTTAGTTTTAGAAGTGTGTTAATTCAATCTCTGTTTATGATTTGATTATCTTTTGTTTGTTGAAACACTACTATTAATGAGTTCCACTTTGCTGAAACACTAGTGAACTCTGTCTTAGTTTATTGGATGAATTTCGTAATTCTTTTTATTAGCAATCTTGTGTGATGATGTTATGGTGCTAGCCAGAGATTGGGTAAAGGGTTCCTGCTCAGAAAGGAAGGGATCAGAATGTCCAGTGCTCTGTAGATTTTGATTCCTTTTGCAAGTGTGCTAGCCAAAGATTGGTTTAAGGGTTCCTGCTCAGAAAGGAAGGAATCATAACATCCTACCCTCTGTAAACTTCATTTACTTCTGCAAGTGTGTTAGCTAGAAACTAGGTTATGGGTTCCTGCTCAGAAAGGAAGGAATTGAACATCTTGTTCTCTGTAGATTGCCATTACTTTTGCAAGTGTGCTAGCCAGAAGCTGGGTTAAGGATTCCTGCTTAGAAAGGAAGGAATCAGACTATCCTGTTCTCTGTAGATCTCAATTATCTTTCACAAGTGTGCTAATCAGAAATAGGGCTTAAGGTTCCTGCTTAGAAAGGAAGGAATTCGATAGCCTTGTTCTCTGCTAGATAGAGTTAAGCTTTTTCTGCATTATTGTTTTCATGAAAGAGTGTTAATAAGAAACAAAGTACTGAAGTCTCTGTTTGAGAATAAGGGTCCTGTTCTCTGGTTACAGAATAACTATTCTTTCCTGTTGCAATGTTATTTTAAAATATAATCCAGGATTCTTTAAATTAATCTTTAAGATCTGCAATAGGTAGGTTGCTTTCCTATGATTTAAATCAGAACTTCAGTTCATGCAAAGCAAGTGTGATTAGTATAGTTTCTTTTACTACAACTGTAAGTTGATTTTGGAATTGAGCATATATAGTGCGTGGTTATCTTTGAAACACAAGACTTCCCTAGGTTGATAATTTATGTATCACTTGGTTGTTTGAATCAATTAAGCAATTATAGTGACCAACAGTGGAAAGGATCGATTACATCAATGTGGTTCAATAGGTCTGAGACACTGAACAACACAACATTCGAGTACTAAGGGATAGCAACATTGACCGCATAAAGAAGTCGGTTGAATATTGGGTGAAAATATCCCAAGAAACTCATTAGGAGATCCAAGAGAAATGGTCTGAGTGTGAAAGGAGTTGTACCAAGATAAATCGGGTGATGAGGGACATCGGCCTCCCAGAATTTGGCACACCCGAGGATTTTTTTGACTTGCATGAAATAGTAAAACTACATGCTGAGTGTTGTTACTCGGAATCGAATTTGGGTTGCATGCAAATCAATCCCGAGGCAACCTCGAACCACTTTGGATTGGAAGCTACCTCTTCCAACCCAAGAGGGATATCTCAAATAATGTCACAATATGATCATCAATAAGCGTGAAATGGTGGGCCAATTTATGGGTAAATGATAGTTTTGGATTTTTGGGGTTGGACCAGGAAAACAGTCCATTGGGCATGGAGTCAAGTGAAAACCAAAGAAAAAAGATAATAGCAATGATAGTATTACTTGCAGAAAATGAGGCAAAGTAAGTCTGTCTTTCAACAATTGATAATCATGATATAGTAGTAGAAAAATAAAAGGAAAAGCCCATCACAGTGAAAGCATCTATCAAGGATGAATTTTCACTACAACTTTAGAGGAAAAAGACTGAAGGTTGATAACTAGATGCAGAGCACTTATCTTGAGTGAATTATGATCAGTCACCATAGAAATACAACACATATATATCAATTGTGTGTAAGGAGCATATAAAATGAATTCCAAACAAATTTTAACTCAGTCGATAAAGGAACAGATAGATAATATGACAATGACAAAAAGAGAACATACTGAAAGAATCGACCGTGATGAATCTCACAATATCAAGTGAACATGTCTTCTTGTATTACACCATTCTGTGTTTACAAAATAAACCAGCTTACAAAAGGAGTCCCTTTTTCTCTCATCAAACAGTCTTCCTAATATAGTTCTTTTCCTATTCCCTCATCAAAAGAGTTCATTATCAAGAAGTTACAAAAGATGGAATCGAATCTCAACCAACCCCTGATTTCTAGGATTTCATTTTTAAACTAATTAAAGGTTTGATGGAAAAATAGATAATCTTTCTAAGTCCTCATGATGATTTGACATGTCTTGTCCAGCTGACAATCGAACATACTCGGATCTAGGTTGACTGTGTAGTTTTACAGCGTCTTGGTGACAACTCACTACAAAAACCTCCTCCTTTAACACCTTCAAAGTGAAACTGTTTTCGTTTAGTTTACTGGCACTGCAAAACTGTGTTTTGGCTTCATATTCATCATATTTGAATTCTGATAGTTGCTATTAATTTTGCGTCTTGACATGATGTCGTATTCCCCAAATTCCTCCATGACTAGTATAGGTGCCAGCAGATTCATATGAAGGTGATATAGCCATCGAATGTTCAGAGACTTCAAACAGACATGCGCAGACAGTGTGACCTTAATTGCAAAAAGCGAAACACTGGCTAGTGGAACAACAAGAGGATTAATGCGCTCTTGGGAAATTGATGATCTTCTACTACTGCAACAAACACCTGAGCTTTTAATAAACAAAATTCCAACTCTATCTCTCACTTCAATAGAATTGTTAGACAGATCAATGTCCAAGAATCGACATTCTGAGTCTTCTTCAGCTATAACGTTCTTCTACACAGCAGCAACAACTCAGCGTAGAAATTACAAAAGTTGCAATTGCAATATCTATGTGGATAGGTCTTATTTATTAAGTGCTTCAGCAGCCTCCACCGTGATTGGCCCATTTTGTATTTACACAATAGTGTACGTTAGTAATAATTATTCATTGAATCCTTACAGATACAAGATGTATAATAACTTGTAGAGCAAGGATTTTGTATAGAATTTGACTCCGTTTTTGTGTCCATTGCAATTCTTTTGGTCAAACGACTTGTAGTTGTGGTCGAAGTTTTCAGCGTTACATACGTTGTCATTCAAATATAGTGAGCTTTTATTTTTAATTTATTTTTTTTAACTTTTGCAATCTGACCATCATTATCTCTATCATCAACGTATACAAATTAGAAAAGTCTCATTGTCTTATGGCAGTATCTTCTAGGTTAGAACATACACCATGCTAGAATCAAATTTGAAGTGAGCAAGCTCATTTATAAAACAACGATTTCATCCATTGATATTTTTAAAACAAGCAGAAAAAAACTGTTCAAAGGAACTGTTTTTTCATCTCCACGTAAGTTCACTGGCTTAGCAACATATTTCTCGAATAAAACAACCTTGAGGTAAGACAACAAAGAGAGAATATGCCCTCGTCACCATTTCCTGTATGTGGCTTGGTTCTTTGTTTATCAATGCGTGACTTGAACGAGTTGGTTTGATTCATGACTTGATCCTGATGCTTGACTCATGGTGCACACCATAAAAGTTGACAAAGAGGCAATCAACAGGTTTTTAATGGAAATATCACCTGTAAATCTAATAATCCCGGCAACTGACGCGAATGAAACTGATATCCGATACTCTCTGTCCTTGCGAATCTGGTGAATACAAAGTTCATCGATGAGATCTATAGAGTGAAATGACTAGACTCTTGCATTTGACTTTAGTGACTAACATAAAATTTAGAGAAAGATACCGAGTTTAGTAATTTGCAATTTATGTTACAACATAGGCTCCATCTAGGCATGGTGCTTTCCTGTAAAGCACCAAGAATAGTAGACCATGTGCCTTCATTCATTGGGCGACCCAACGCAAAATCTGTAACCTGTAGCTTGTTCTACCCTACTTACTAAGAACAGGTAACCAGATTGAGTGACCACACTTTTTCAGTGAAGCCAATCAAGGATCTAGGTGACAGACTATGACAAGATTTCTTCTCCAATCTGATAGTCAGAATGGGAACAGATCAAACCAACACACTGACTGAGAATATCTCCACCATATACGAACATTAAGAAACTCACTGCCATGGTAGCCTCTAACAGGGATGCAAAAGGATCGTTAAAAGAAAAATTAACTTGTTCATCAACACTTTCACCTATAGCAAAAAATTCAGAAAATTTTGATATACTTCCCAAAGTGGCCGCCTCCATTCATGTTACAGGAATGTTTAAGGGTAACGTTCATCAAGACTTGAATAATCATATATATCTGAACATGACCTCTCAATGAAAATTCTTTGAGAAAACGCTTCATTTTGATTTGAATAAATGTCTAAAAACTTCTTTTTAGGAAGCACTATGTTATTGGTCTAGAGCTTAAAACTGTAATACTTGTGCAAGGTGGCCATAGCAGCCTCATATTCTTCTCTGTAGTGTTTATATTTAATGAGCAATTTATACTGCTCTTATTCTTCATCGATCTCAATAAGGAGTTTCTGTGAACGCATTAACTTCTCTTCTTGACTAAACATATGACATAACTCCAAATAGGCAGATAAAGGGGAGAAAAAATTTTCATACCTATGATTCTTGAATTCTATATCAATCCACCTCATGAGATTATGAACAGAAACGAGGTTTTCAACCAACTTTTGTTGTGAAGTGTCCTGCCAGATTGCTACACGATTTTATCTTTTCTTCCATTGTCAAGGAAACATATTTTCTTAAATTCTGATTTGATAAAACTGGCATGCCCAAATGACTTACTCTTTGCAATACAATCACCAAGCTGCATAACTACGTAAGGATCACTTATTCCTTTGATGCTCTGTTTGATGAAGCACAGGGACTAGAAGTTGAACTTGCCAGATTGCCAGTTCACCATGGAAGATGGAATTCTGAGTTCTCCTGCCAGTGAAATCACCTTCGAAAACTTTAAATAGAGTCGTCGGAGCATGTGAAACCAACATTTTCCTATGACCGACTGCTCAACCAGGTCTTAGGACTAGTAAAATGTCATTCTCCCAGGGATAGATATCAACTTCGAATCCCCGGCAACAACGCCAAAATGTTGTTACTCGGAATTGAATTTGGGTTGCATGCAAATCAATCCCAAGGCAACCTCAAACCACTTTGGATTGGAAGCTGCCTCTTCCAACCTGAGAGTGATCTCTCGAATAATGTCACAATATGATCATCAATAAGCGTGAAATGGTGGGCCGATTTATGGGTAAATGATAGTTTTGGATTTTTGGGGTTGGACCAAGAAAACAGTCCATTGGGCATGGAGTCAAGTGAAAACCAAAGAAAAAAGATAATAGCAATGATAGTATTACTTGCAGAAAATGAGGCAAAGTAATTCTATCTTTCAACAATTGATAATCATGATATAGTAGTAGAAAAAGAAAAGGAAAAGGCCATCACAGTGAAAGCATCTATCAAGGATGAATTTTCACTACAACTTTAGAGGAAAAAGACTGAAGGTTGATAACTAGATGCAGAGCACTTATCTTGAGTAAATTCTGATCATTCACCATAGAAACGCAACACATATATATCAACTATGTGTAAGGAGCATATAAAATGAATTCCAAACAAATTTTAACTCGGTCGATAAAGGAACAAACAGATAATATGACAATGACAAAAAGAGAACATACTGAAAGAATCGACCATGATGAATCTCACAATATCAAGTGAACACGTCTTCTTGTATTACTCCATTCCGGGTTTACAAAATAACTCATCTTACAAAAGGATCCCCTCTTCAAAAGAGGCTTCCCCCACCCCTTTTTCTCTCGTCAAAGAATCTTCCTAATATAGCTATTTTCCTATCCCCTTATCAAAAGAGTTCGTTATCAAGAAGTTACAAAAGATGGAATCCAATCTCAACCAACCCCTGATTTCTAGGATTTCATTTTTAAACTAATTAAAGGTTCGATGGAAAAATAGATAATCTTTCTGAGTCCTCATGATGATTTGACATGTTCTGTCCAGTTGGCAATCGAACAGACTCGGATCTAGGTTGACTGTGTAGTTTTACAGTGTCCTGGTGACAACTCGATGCAAAAACCTCCTCCTTCAGCACCTTCAAAGTGAAACTGTTTTTGTTTAGTTTACTGGCACTGCAAAACTGTGTTTCGGCTTCATATTCATCATATTTGAATTCTGATAGTCGCTATTAATTTTGCGTCTTGACATGATGTCGTATTCCCCAAATTCCTCCATGACTAGTATAGGTGCCAGCAGATTCATATGAAGGTGATATAGCCATCGAATGTTCAGAGACTTCAAACAGACATGCGCAAACAATGTGACCTTAATTGTGAAAAGCGCAACACTGGCTAGTGGAACAACAAGAGGATTCATGCGCTCCTGGGAAATTGATGATCTTCTACTACCACAACAACCACCTGAGCTTTTAATAAACGAAATTTCAACTCTATCTCTCACTTTGACAGAATTGTTAGATAGATCAGTGTCCAAGAATTGGCATTCTGAGTCTTCTTCGGCTATAACGTTCTTCTGCACAGCAACAACAACTCAGCGTAGAAATTACAAAAGTTGCAATTGCAATATCTATGTGGATAGGTCTTATTTATTAAGTGCTTCAGCAACCTCCACCGTGATTGGCCCATTATGTATTTACACAATAGTGTACATTAGTAATACTTATTCATTGAATCCTTACAAATATAGGATGTATAATAACTTGTAGAGTAAGGACTTTGTATAGAATTTGACTCTGTTTTTGCGTCCATTGCAATTCGTTTGGTCGAACGACTTGTAGTTGCGTTTGAATTTTTCGGTGATACACACGTTGTCATTCAGATATAGTGAGCTTTTATTATTTATTTTTTTTCTTAACTTTTGCAATCTGGCCATCATTATCTCTGTCATCAACGTATACAAATTAGCAAAGTCTCGTTGTCTTATGGCAGTATCTTCCAGGTTAGAACATACACCATGCTATAATCAAATTTGAAGCGAGAAAGCTCATTTATAAAACAATGGTTTCGTCCCTTGATATTTCTAAAACAAGCAGAAAACATTTGTTCAAAGGAACTGTTTTTTCATCTCCAGGTAAGTTCACCGGCTTAGCAACATATTTCTCGAATAAAACAACCTTGAGGTAAGACAACAAAGAGAGAAGATGCCCTCGTCGCCATTTCCTGTATGCGGATTGGTTCTTTGTTTATCAATGTGTGACTTGAACGAGTTGGTTTGATTCATGACTTGATCTTGACACTTGACTCATGATGCACACCATAAAAGTTTACAAAGAGGCAATCAATAGGTTTTTAATGGAAATATCACCTGTAAATCTAATAATCCTGGCAACTGACGCAAATGAAACTGATATCCAATACTCTCTATTCTTGTGAATATGGTGAATACACAATTCATCGATGAGTTCTGTAGAGTGAAACGACTAGAATCTTGTGTTTGACTTTAGTGACTAACATAAAATTTAGAGATAGATACCGAGTTTAGTAATTTGCAATTTCTGTTACAACACTGAGAAAGACGCATCATGGGCTATGGATATAGAAAAAGTTGAAAATATGGCGTCAGGTCAAGTACAATAGTTCATGGAGAATCCGATCAAGGTTCAGACAGATTTACAATAGTTAAGTGCTAGAGTAGTCAAGTATCGGGCACGAGCAATGGAGATAAAGGAGATCATTTCGGCCCCGATGGACCAACATAGATTCACGTATGCCAAAACATGTGAGGATCTCTTCGTCAAATGGTCGGAGTATGAGAAGATTCATCCACTCAAGTGAAACCATTTGATGACTCTTAGAAGACTAAGAGATGAAAGCGCCATGTGGCGATGTTTTTTTTTACTTAGCTTGAACTTTTGATAGTTATTTTCAGTTAATAATATGTTATACATAAGAGAATCAACCTGTTAGAAGGGGTCAATGGTTTTTGTAAAGACCCTCATTTTTTTATTTGAAAAGAACTATTTCGAAGATACCTTAATTGAGAAGTCATGTTTAGGACCAGAGACAAGATCATTTTTTTCATCAAAAGCGTGTGTGATTGGATCTAAATAAGAATTAATTCGAACTTTATCCCATGAATGGATGTTGTAACGAGTAAGAGCCTCTGATTCTATTGATAAGTTATCTAATTCAATGTTTTATAGTTCTTATCTCTAATTATGGAAATTAAATTATTGTGTTAATGTGTGATTAATCATTAGAGCTAAGGAAACTATTTTTCTCGCCATCATTTATTTCATGTATGTCTTTTCTAATAATTGTATCTCAGTCAATAATTGGAACACTAACAATTTAATGTATTAGTAGTAGGCTTGTTGTATGTCTAAGAATCATTGTCTGCATGCTTGAGCATGAGGGTTATCCTGACCTCATCCTTCTTCAATAGTTAAGTCCTTTCCCCTTTGTTACCCGGTTAGTTTATACTAGGACATATCTTGTATCAGACCCACCTATAAGAGAAAATACAAAAAGAGAACGATCAAATTGAAGGAGGACTTTTTTGCGAGAAGACATCCTCTAAATCACTACGTAAATCCCATCGATTAATTGGTTGGATCACATATATCTAGAGAAACATTCCACCATTAAACATTGCAGAGTCTAATTGGGCCTCGATGGTGAGTTTGGTTCCTACTTTTGAGTTAAGGGGATTTAGGACCCCTCAACACTACCACTTTTTTCCCCCTTCTTGTAAATGATCTCATAATCATAAAAAAATATTTTGGTCAACCACTTATGTTTATTGCGAGATGAAATCCATTTTTCTAAGAAACATTTAAGGATACTAAACTGTTTCCCAAGAAAGCCAAGGGCCTGCCTTCTTGCATGATAATTTCACCAATGCCTTTCCCTGAGGCATCACATGTTGATACTGAGAGGGGGGTGAATTAGTATCAAGTAAAATTTCAAACCTTTTTCAACTTATACTTAAACCATTCAACTATATCCAATGAGAAATGAACAATAGTATAAGAGTTACACCAATACAACACAATACACCATGCACAATATATGAGAAATAATCAACATTTATTGTTCAAGGGAAGTAATGACTTCCAAAGGTAGCTACAGCTTCCAAATGTAAAGGGAGGGATAAACCTCCAATAGGAATATACAATCCTCCAATATAAAGAGAGTATTTAACTCTACATCATTACCCATTCCTTCCATCGAAGAATATATGAGAGATAATAAAACTTTACATTAAATCATCACCATCAACCAATCATCACATAGAACCTAATAATGTTTCCTGAGACTTCTTCAATTTCTGCAATTCTTCAATTCTTGGAGTAATATGATCCTATATATAATATTACTCAATGTATTCTTTGAAACTCCTCCAAGTTTCACTCCTTGAATCCTCCCCAAAAACAAGTTATAGAAAGAATGGTAGACTTTATTCAATTCTGGTCTATTCAAGAGAGTGAAATTGCATAGAATGCCCCACGCTCAATATTTAATATCCGATTTTGAAACTCGCACACAAGAAGATAAAGTCCATAATCTTTCCAATGAATTTTTTCCCACTTCATTTGGATTCTCTATGAATAATGTATGACTGTTTTACTGGGAACACCTGTTTATTGACTAGTTTCAGGACTGGTCACAAACCCTATCTTCCATAGAGTGTATATCCATAATTATAGTGAATCAAGAGATAAACATTTTACCATAGGTACCTTGATATTTATTCTCAATACCATAGCAATTTCACCATCTGAATCATTCTATAAATTTTTTTATAGCAAATATGGTAAGATGGCCTGAAAATAACATACCTTAGAACACATCACAAAAAGACTTCATCCTCCCTTGAAATTTGGCCTTCTTTACTTCTAATTTCCTCTAAAATTCGACTTGTGTATCAAATGAATGTATAATGATATTTATTTATACCATTTATGTCACTTTATTTTAACATTAGGGCCGACCTGACACTTTCTTATTTTGTAATTCTTTTCTTTAATTATCTTCAGGGCCTACATGTACTTCCTTCTTCAATTCACTTTGTCATATTAAAAAATTCATTTCTCTTCAACCATGAGGATCAACGTGATGTGCCACATACCACCGGAAACAACGTGATGTATACTATCCATCCATGGGTGTTGTATCTTCATGTGCATTTTCCTTCATGTCCAAATACCTTCATCAATCTTGCGGTCCAAAACCCATGACTAGGGTTGACATCAATGAAAACAACCAATATTCCAACATTGCACTCCAAAAAAAAAGTATTTTTGAAGTAGAGAAAATCAAGTTCTGAAATTGTACGCATATCCTCATTCAAAGCTTGGAAATATTGATCAGTGGTTGCACTCCAACTGAAAGCATTTTTCTTAAGGAGGGTAGTGAGTGGGGCTACAATTTTCTATAATTTTGGATGAAATTACAATAATAGTCAGTTAACCCAAGAAATCCTCTCAAAATTTTAAGAGTCTTAGGGAGAGGCCAACCTTTCATAGCTTCCATTTTCATGGGATCCACGTGGACACCATCTTGACCAACAATATGGCCCAAATATTCCACTTTTGAAGCTCAAAAATCACATTTGGAACTCTTTATAAATATTTGATGTTGAGAAAGTAGGTGTAATAAATAATCCACATGGGAAAGATATAATTCCCATTTTTTATTATAAATTAGGATTTCATCAAAGAAGAAAAAGACAAAATGATGGAGAAAGGGTTGAAATATTTGATTCATGAGACTTTGGAAAGTGGAGGGTGCATTACACAAGCCAAAGGGCATGACCAATAACTCATAATAGCCTTCATACATACTAAATGAAGTATTTGGAATACATCCTCCTTAATAAGTATATGGTAATAGTCTAAATGAAAATCATGTTTGGTAAATAATTGAGCACTTGCCAATTCATCCAAAAGGTCATCAATGACGAGAATAGGAAATTTAACTTTAATGGTAATTTGTTGAGAGATCAGAAATTAGGGAACATGTTCTAAGTACCTTATTTTTTTAGTATGATAACCATTGGAGAGGAATTAGGGTTAATACTAGAGAGGATAACTCCTACAACTAACAATTTCTTCAATCTCATTTTTATGAGAAAATGAATGGCAGTAAGGGAGAACGTTGGGCGGAAGAATACCAGGGATAAGTGGGATGGAATCATCATGGGGAACATAGGAAGGAGGGATTCCTTGAGGGTTTTCAAAAAATGAGTGGTGTTTGGAAAGGATAATCTTCATGTATGGATGAATGATTGTGAATGGAGTCTCAATGGCTTCAATTTCATGGAACTAGGAAATAATTCCAAAATGATCTTTTTTGAGGAGTTTTTCCATTTGTTCTGAACTGAAAATCTCAGGGGAATCTATCGTGAGGCCTTGGAACCTGTAGTGACACCCATCCTATTGGAATCTCATGTATATTTCCTTGAAGTACACGGTGATGGGACCTATAATGTGTAACCATTCAACACCCAAGACAATGTCACGACCCCCATTTCAATGGAAAATGTGTGGGATTTTATAAAATAATCACCAATTTGTAAGCACACATTTTCATAATGACCCCCACATTTCATGAATCCTCCATTAGCAATCATGATTTGGAATTTATTGATGACATGGATATAATAATGGGTCTCTTGAGAAATGCATCGATGAAGAAAGTTGTGGGTGTTTCCATTGTCGATGAGGATAATGACTTTGTGATTCTTGATATAGCCAATTAATTTGAAGTTTGGGTGGATGAAATACTAATGAGAGCATGCAGAGAGATGAGGGGTTCTACCTCAAGTTGATTAGAGGGTGGATTGGGATCCTCTACATGGGGAAACAATTTGGGAGGGGAAACATCACCGTCATCTTCTGAAATGTCCTTAAAACTTTTGATAAAAACCTTTTTCTCCTTACATTTGTGCCTCAAAAAGTATTTTTCATCAAAATTGTATCAAAGACCCTTAAGTTAGTGTTTATCCATTTCCAAACTGATTAATTTCTGGACCTTAAGAGGAGGGGATGGAGGAGATGGATTGATGGGGAAATAAAGAGGAATAAATGATGGATTTTTATTTTAGTAGTGACTACCTACTACGCTTCCTTGGATTTTTTAGTGGATTCAATAGAGGTCTTAGGGAGATCCATTATGAAGTGAGCTTGGATTTCATCCTTGAGGCCACTAAAATAAAACATTCACGGAAGAAGGTGTCCAACATGCCTTCAGTGTGGAAAGCCATTTTTTAAAATGTAGTGATGTAGTATTCAACTGTCCCAGACTGTTTAAGCTTGGTCAAATGGACCAAATTATGAGTGTTTGTGTCAAAACGTTCATAAAGATTAGAAACAAATCGAATCCAAGAAATATAACCTCCCTAGGAATTTTTACACCAATGCCACCATTCTAGATCTAAATAGAGGACACTGACACAAAGTTTGATTAATTCATCGACAATGCCATGCAATGGGAAATAATGTTCCATTTGAGTGACCTATCCCTAGGGACCAAGCCATTAAATTTATTCACCTCAAATTTAGGAAGACGCGGATCACGAGCAAAGGAGGTAGAATGAAAATCCATGGAATGTAATTATTTGAGTCCCTGTTGGTGGAGAGGTTTTTATGAAGAGTGAGGACCCTTGAATTGAGTAACAATGGCTATGAGGGAGTTCAATTGGTCAGTGAGGTGTTCAATCCTTGCAATCTTGGAATTAATGGTAGAAATGCTAGAAGTAACTTGAGAAAAACTGGCATTAGATGTTATGAATTCTTTTTGAAGGATTTGTAAGGATTCTTATAGGGAAGACAATTTGTTGCCAAAGTCTTGGTTTTGGGTTTCCATTTGAGGAGATAGGAAAGAAGTAAGAGGGAAGGTGGATCCATAATAAAGGTCTTATGAAAGAGGGATACCACTATGATCGAAATACGAAATCTAGGGGGATAGGTCCCAAATAATAGTGTTGGAGAGGGTGGGTGGGTACAAAAATTAAAGAGGCTTATGGAAGAGGGGTACCACTGTGATCAGTGAATATTGAGGAATATGGGGGGATAGGTCCCAAATAATGGTGTTGGATAGGACGAGTGGGTCCACACAAAATTGAGGCCTATGGAAGAAGGGTACCACTACGATTGGTGTGAAGCAAGAAATCTATCGAGATGGGTCCGAAATAAGGGTGCTAGTGGGACCTCTTATACTCTTTTGTTTTTACTCCTATGGAGTCACACTCCTAGATGAATAATATTGTAGTGAAATAATTCCTAGAATCTTAATATTGAAGATTGTGTAGGAATTTCACAGCTTGGATGTAGGAAGCAGGGTTTCCTAAAACTGAATGTGAAAATTTTCAATATTGTTTATGTTTTGGCCACAAGGGGTAGGGTTTTTTATGGTTCCTAAGGACAAGGGAGTGCCTTGTTCTATATCTCTCTTATATATTGGTGAGGTCCAACAATAGTACTCATCCCAATATCTCAAGGCTCTAACTAAGGAGGGTTAACCATACCCTTAGTTTTACTACCCGATTACCCAGGTACGCGAGAGTATTCTTCCCAAGTGTGGTTCTCGGTGCCACTATGGTAGTCAAGAAATTGAATGGCTAATGTAATACTGGTTCCAGGTTACCTATAGGACTCCTGAGATACCTGAGGGTACATGGAAGTGAAATCCCATGTACAGGTGTTATCTGATGAGGTGCTACTCGAAGGGTTGCCAATGGGGGTTACAAGAATTTCCAAGAAGGTGAAACCATGTGTATTCCATGTGTGTATTATTCCCCAACCACAATTTTACTTTCTTAGTGATAAGTCACTGTGATTTATAGATGAAAAAACACATCTATAGCCTGAAAAATAAATCTAAATTTTTTCCAAGAAAGTGCTTTGATACCACTTGTAAAGTACCAAATATTAATATGCAAAACCAAAGCTCAAATATTATTAAATTATTTAGAAGAATGAAATAGAACAATGACCATATAAATATATGGACCAAAATATTATATCGTTGTTACTTCCATAAAGAACTATTCACTTTCCTCTTTGAGGGGGAAACCCGTTTACAATGATGATGATGATGATGATTAACGTCCACTAAGAGCTAATTGGTCTATTAGACCTTAAGAGGGTAAGTGATTACTTGTGATTCTTTAGAATTTTGTTTTTGTGCTCGAAAAGCATTAAGAGAATCTTTCCAAGATCACCATACTTTTGTTGAGTTAAGAGGTTAGGAAGGTTGGTAGTGTGATCAATATTTTGAAAATGAGATCTAATATGGGTATAGGCTGGACAATCTAAGAAAAAGTGATTTTCATCTTCAACCTTCTTAGTGTCACAAAGGTGACACACTCTTTCATCCCATGGCGTTTTAGGAATTGACCAACGCCCAGTTTCACTATGGAGCTCATGAGAATTTGTTCTTATCTTAGCAATGCTTATTTTTTTCTTTACACTTGGCAAAACAGATAGATAATTTTGATCTTCTAGATTAGGGTTGATTACATATTTATAATACCTTATTTTCTTTTTTCCTATAACTCTTTATCACACCACATTTTTTCCTTAAATTTTGATTTGATGTTTTTTTTAATAGTATATTTATTCTACAAAATGGTTTCTTCCATGATTCCATAATAGTTTAGCCAAGATCGAGCGTCTTTATGCCATCCTCGCTTGAGTCAATGGTGGTTATGACTTTATTTAGAAGCAATTTTATGTAGCCTCTTGTCTTCCATGTTGTTTAACTTGTTCTTATACATTAGGTATCTAGTCATAGCCATGCTCTCAATAGGGGAGAGGCTAGTTTCTATGAGGAGGATGGGCTAGGGCATATTTCCTTTAATTTTGAGATTATCGGTTATAAAATTCTTTTGTATTTGCTCTATCTTTCTCCAGGATTCATGAGAGATACTATAGCCCCAGAATTCACATCCATAAAGAATAACAGGTGTAACAAGAGTCTCAAAGAGGAGTTTCTTCTTATCCCAACTCCAAAGTTCAACTGATTTACAATTGTTTTCAAGCCCATAATAATCTTTCCGTCCCCCAATAATCCTTTTCTCAATGCTATAATTCCAATTAATCTTGTGGTGAATATCAATTCCAAGATATTTGTATGAATTCAATTCCTCCAAGTTGTTGTTGTCATATACAAAGGTATCATAAGGGATCTTATTGGATTTAATAATCATGACCTTAGTCGTATCAGTGTTAACAGTCATACCCATATTGGAGAAAAAATCCTTGAGGATTCTTAGTTGGTTTTCAAGATCATGGGGACTCCTTGCCATAAGAATTATATCAACGGAATAAAGAAGAATATTGATGACTATACCAATGAGAGTAGAGCTGACACAACCTGCTTTTTCCAAGATTCTTCTAATTTATCAATGTATATGCCAAAAAGGGTAGGGGACAAGGGACAACCTTGTTTGACTTCGATATTGCAATTAATCTCTTTTGACCAGCCCTCAATGTTTTTAAACTTAGCAATAACCTTCTCATACATCCTTATTGCAACAACCTTCAACACGAGAGGCACTTTTATCTCTTCCAACCTATTCCAAAGGTTTTTCCTAGGAACCATGTCAAAAGCTTTTCTAAAGTCAACAAAACAACAAAAAAGATTGGTTTTAGTATTGCGGAACTCCTCTGCAATTATCCTAAAGGTAACAATATGGTCCACAGCTGAATGATATCTCCTAAACTCAGCTTGGCCTTTAGCTTTTTTACCGTGACTTTCTAGCCAAATGTTAATCTTCTTTTCCAAAATGATTCCATAAATCTTGGCTCAAATCAGGCTAATCATAATGGTCTTATAATTAGAGGGAATGTTTTTATCCCCATTTTTTAAAATAGGAACAATGAGGCTTTGCATCCAGGGTTTAGGGAAGCCCTGCTTGACTACTAAATTGAAGAGCTTGTGTATGTGAGGGATAAGGATTGGCCCTTCGATTTTAAAAATTTCAGCTTGGTAGCCTTCAATGTCCTTAGC
>ML791945.1:683133-701463 GCA_009831015.1 Picea engelmannii
GAATTTCAAATAAAATGTTCATCTCCTATCTCTATTATGTGTGATAATACAAGTGCCATCAGTATCTCAAAGAATCCTGTTATGCATTCCAAGACCAAGCACATTCCCATCAAATATCATTTCTTACGAGAACAGGTGCTTGAACAAAAGGTGAAATTGGAGTATGTTCCCTCCAAAGAAAAAGTGGTTGATATCTTTACCAAGCCTCTACCCAGAGAAGCGTTCGAATATCTTCGACAAAAACTGGGAGTAGTCTCTGCCTTGCAGAGGATCAGGTCTAATTAAGTACAGACATCTCAATTGGTTGATGCACTGGCTAAGGGGGAGCTTATTCAGCAGCTACAGCATGGTTTCAGAGGGAGCATGGTACTGTCCACTCTTTTCCATTGATGTCAAAGGGGGAGAAAGGAGTTTCAGGAACAGAGTCTAGTCTGAATGGACGAATGCAAAGGAGTGTTGAGTCTGAATGCAAGTGTTGCCATCAATGCCAAAGGGGGAGATTGTTGGCAAATATTGAACAAGCAACGAATGTTTGTTGATAGTTGTTTTCATTGATAGCAACAACGGAGATGGCAGGATATGAAGGATAAAACCCCTTGGGGATTCAAACGTAAGAGCTCAGGAGGTACATCATTGAAGAAAACACGCGCAGCAAGAGCTTACAGAGAAGAAGGAAGACAGAGATCCAGTGATCGTTGGATTCCATTCAAATTTCCCGAAAGGCCAACAACCGTCAGATCTGCAGAAGTTGCGAAGGAGATAAGTCATCGGAGATTCGAGGATCGGGAGTTTATAATGTCCAATCCGCTTGACATCGAAAACTCTGAAATCGCGATATGCGATTTCGCAACTTGATCGTAGCCATTAAATCAAGAAGAGATCGGGACCATCCACTTGTAGATAGGAGGAGTCATCGGAGTTTCGGGGATCGAGGTTTCAACGTGCAAAGAAAACAATGCAACGAAAATCTCGATTTTGCGATATGCGAAACCCCGATTGAATCTACACCGTCAGATCAACATGAGATTTAGACCGTCGATCTTATTCACGGCAACAGTCCACGTCAGCTTGGGACACGTGGCACAACCAGGTGGTAGGAAGATTCAACAGTTCAGGCACAGGTAAGTCACGAATCAGAGTGACACGTGGCAGTATTTAACACGTGTCAAATCATGTGTGACATCAGCAGAGTATCGGAGAATCGAGAATCGGGGTTTCGCGACTCCCGTGAACAAATGCATCAGAAATACCGAGATCACGAAATGCGATTTCCCGATACGAAAGATAGTGTGTGGGTCACCAAGAAAGATCAGAGTCATCCATCTGGAAGGACGCGTGGCAAAGGATCAGGACCGTTGATCACAGCTCTGTACAGATCAGGGGTTCGGGACTTTGAAATGTCCAAATTACTCGTCAATGAAAACCCCGAAATCGCGAAACGCGATATTGCGATTCAATCGCAACCGTTAATGCAAGATCACACCAGGACCGTTGATCATAGCTATGTACGCAATTTCGGGGATCGGGTGGAAGGAGTATGGAGGAATAGGGACCATCCATCAGCAGGGATAGGTGTCGAAGATCAAGGCACCGTCGGACATCGGGAAATCGGAGTTCCTGAGGTCGAAGGAAACGAGAGATCGAAAGTCTCTAAATCTCGACACAATCGGGACCGTCCATCTGAGAGGACGCATGGCAGGAGATTGTGCCATCAGCAAAAGGCCCGACAGGAGGTCGTTCATCGGCTAATCGGAAATCGAGATATCGGAGATCCCAGGCACAAAGGTTTTGTGCATTTCGAAATCACGATCCGCGAAATCCCGATGAGTGGGGTTGAGATGTCAACACAGCAGCGAAGGAGGATAGAGGATTAGTGGATGTCAGCTGTCAGAGATAAGGATGCGGTTACAGGTAATGGTCACGTGAACCAGGGTCAGCGAGGGGGGCTGAAACACATTGGGAAATCGGTGATCGGGAATCCCGGAGGCTTGTGCATGGTGACATCGAAAACGCTGAAATCCCGATGAGAGGTTTGACCGAGGTTATGTGTTGACAGTCTTATGGGACCAAGGCCTATAGCTTGTAGGGCTAGCGCATGGAAAGGGGCATGCGTAAGTTTAATTCAAATTTTAAACAGGAGCCCGATTTCCTTCGAGTAATAAATATGGGACCCGATGAGCATTGAACGGGTCTTGGACCAATGGGGATAAGAATGGGTCGATGCTCTTCCTACAGGTGATGGTGGCAGAAGAAAAGGAGGACGGTGATAGGTCGCAGAGGTCCTTTTGGAGGACGCAGAGACCATTTTCTGACAGTAGGGATAGCTACTAGCGGGTGAGGTCATTTGTGCAGGCAGCATGGAAGGTTTGAGGAAAGAGGAACCTCCTTGTGGCAGTTGGGCGACAGATCTACATTGATAGATAGATCTCAGCTGTGGGTTCAGCAAACACAAAATCAGAAGCATCATATCCAGGTTTATTGACTTGTTTAATATGTGTTCTTTGGTAACTGCCTGACAGTCTGTAGATCTGTGTTTACTCTTGAGATAATTTCTGTTACTGTCATAACCACTAGATGAAACTGCCCGATCCAGTGTGAAAATTAATGAAATGTGGTCAGCAGTGAGTATGAGGGTTAAACCCTTCAGCAGTAGCAATCTGCCAGTAGAAACTGGTGCTATCTTCAGGGGGTTGAAGCTCCCTTCCAGGAAAGGCTGGTAAACGAGAGAAGGTTCTAGCCTTATGCAGGTAGAAGCCTGCGTACTAGTATGAGTCTGCACTAGTACATTGTTGTAGAATGTTTTCTTAATAATAATCATCATTGAAGACAGAGACAACAACAACGGTGGTTTTCTCCTTATTTGGGTTTCCACCTTAAATCCTGGTGTTCATGTGTCCCATTCATCTGTGTTAGTTTATTCTGTTGAATTACTGTTTAAAATACATCTGATGAATGAATAAATCCATAATATGATCTCTGGATGCACTACTGTTTTCATAAGAATATACAACAACTGGTCTCTATAAAGTAGACTAAGATTTTTCAGTGAAAGAAAAGTGAAAAATTGTTAATAACTCAAGATACTGATTCACCCCCCCCCCCCTCTCAGTATCTTTTCAACATTAATAGCCCAAGAAAACTTTGATATTTGAAGAAAAAACATCCATATTGATGATTCAAGAAAATAAGTGCATGTCTAAAATTATTGAAAACATATTCTCTAAATGTTGGCGGGGAAGCCAATCGATATCTATTGATGCAATGGGATCCTCTGGAGGATTGGATATCCTCTAGCATCCCTCAGATATCATCCTTAACCATTTCTAATCTGGATTTTATGAGCATAACGAAATGACTACAGATTATTAACAAGTGCTTAACACAAAATAATAGAGATATAGTAAAACTGGTTTTCTATTCAATAAGGAAATAAGTTGAAACTGTAAAATGTAGCGGAAACAAGCTTGCTGGAATGGTGGCATCTTATCTCTGAGAAGAGATGTGAAAGTTGTGCTCATTCACAAGAAGATGATTACAATGAGGCTCTGAAGGCCTTTCTTACAATAAACAAGAATTCCCAAAACCCTAGACATCCAAAAACCTAACCCTAGGAGATGAAACGCCAAAAGTCATGTGGGCCTCGTTTGGGTAAGTTAGTACATCAACTTTCTGGGGTCGTAACTTTTGCATACGATCTCCGTTTTAGGTGTGTGATAGCCCATTTGAAAGGTATCATCGAGGAGATTCATTTCGGGGGCTCAATGATTCCTTTAGATATAATTAAGAATCTCTATATTGAAAAACCTTCATTTAGGCCCTCAAAATGGCCCTGGAAGTTAAAACTACTAAAAATAGTAAATTGCCAAAATTGTTTGAAAACTATTTTGAGCCAGTTGGAAAAGGTGGGTAGCCACCAATATCCACCTAGATCAATCCTCCCTCCTTAGGAAGAAATGGTCTCCATTGCGTTGAGTTCCCCCATCAGATGAGGAAATTTCTGCTGAATTTGGCCCCAGGTGAGCCACTTGTCTTGGTGTAGCAACTGCCCTGCTTTGACGACTCGATAAAGTTGAATCCTTTGTTGTCGAGTTCCCTTAATCTGTGTGTCCACAATCTGATCGCTGGATGCTTGTTGTATGTAGTCGGGGTTGAGCTCTATTGCTGTTGGCTTCTCTGCTACATCTGAGGTATCCAATAATGGTGGGAAATAAGGGCGAAGGAGATCCACGTTGAACACTGGGTGTAGGCCAAGGAAAGGAGGAATGTTGAGTTCAAAATAATTATATCCCATGACCTTGGTGATGGTGTACGACCCATAACGGAGTGGGTGAAGCTTCTGATGGGGTCCTGCAAGGCATTTTTTTTGCAAGTGTAATTTTTTTTTTTCACCCACCTAAAACTTATGTGGTACCCTATGTTGATCAAGGTGTTGGTTGTACTTGTCATTCGACTTCTATAGGATATCCTGAACCTATTGGTGGAAGTGTTGGATCCTCTCAATGAACCAAGTGGATTTTTCAGCTTCAGTTGGAGAAGGAGATGAGTCGATCGAGGTGACCGCAAAGGGAAGTGCAACATCTATGGGACCCAATGGTTCAAATCCCAACCCCACCTGAAAGGGGTTGTGGCCGGTTGAGCTATGAAGGGATCAGTTGTAGCTATGTTGGACATAGGGAAGGCTCTCATCCCATGTGCGAGAGTGATTTGAATTATAAATGTCAAGGATATGCACAATCATTTGATTGACGACCTCAGTTTGGCGATCTGTCTGGGGGTGCAAGGTCGTGGATTTGGTGAGCTTGGTGTCCACCAGTGACTAGAGGCTTGACCAGAATGTGCTAAGAAATCAACTATCGTGATCTAAGAAAATGGTTTGTGGGATTCCAAAATTTACCCAGACTCATTAAAGAAGAGCTTGGCAGTGGCCTCTGGTGTGATGTTCTTCTTGCAGGAAACCAGAATCGCCATCTTAGAAAAGAAATCAACAACCACAAAAACACAGTCATTTATCTACTTGGTGGATGGGAGGCCCAACATGTAGTCCATTGAGATGGATTCCCATGCTCTATCAAGAGTAGGAAGAGGGGTGTACAAGCCCTGTTTCTTAGTGGTCGGTTTGGCAATAACGTAGGCAATGCAAGACCTGATATACTTGTTGACCTCATGTCTAAGTTTCGGCCAATAGAAATATTTATGTAGCATCACCACTATATTTTCTAAGATGAAGTGTCCTTCCACCCAACTGTAGTGGGTTTCCCATATCAGCTTCTCTCTCTCACTTGATGGAACACAGATATGGCCCAGACGACACAATAACCCATCCTAAAGATGGAAATTATCGACAACTGTGTTTGCACCCAACATTTGGTAGGTGGTGGCAAAGCTCGAGTCTCTCTCATAGATTTGGATCCATACAGAGGTCTCATGGCCGCAGGTGTCTAGCACTGTGGTGAGTGCCACAACTTGTGGTCTTTTGAGGAAATCATCGACGTGATTGGTGCTTCCTGTTTTATACTTGATGTTGAGGTGGAATTGTTGCAAGTATGTGGACCAATTTTGATGGCAATCATTATGCAATTTTCCTTGTGTCTGCATGAACTGTAGTGGCTTATGATCAATGTTGATGACTGTCTCCTTCCTAAGAATTTAATGTCTCCACTGGCGACAGGCTTCCACAATGGAGTAAATTTCTTTGTTGTAATTAGGGTACTTACAGAAAACATTTGATAATGCCTTACTATGATAGGCCATGGGGTGGTCATGCTGAGAGAGAATGGCGCCCACCGCATAGTCTGAAGCATCTTTCTTGATCTCAAAGGGTTGTTGGAGGTCTGGTAGTGAAAATACTGGAGCTGAGAACAAGCACTGCTTCAAATCATCGAATTCTTGTTGTTGGGACTGACCCCACACAAATTTATCCTTACCACCACCCTTGGTTATTTATATAAGGGCCCATGCAATATGGGAAAATCCCAACACGAATCCGTGGTAGAAATTGGAAAGGCCTAAGAAGCTCTGAAGCTCAGTGAGTGTGGTTTGGGTTGGCCAGTCACAGATGACTTGGATCTTGGCTGGATCCACATGTACGCAATGTTGATCAATTATTTATCCCTAGTAATGGACCCTGTCCATGCCGAAGAAGCATTTTTCCAAGTTGGCATATAGCTTGTGCTGTCATAGGGTGTGCAAAACCTGTTGAATATGTTGTAAGTGTTCGGCCCAAGTCTTGTTGTAAATGAGAATGTCATCGAGATACACCACTACAAAAGTATTGGTGAATGGTCACAATATATCATCCATCATCCTCATGAAAGTGGTTGGAGCATTTTTCAAACCAAAGGGCATGACCAACCATTCAAAAAGGCCTTCCTTTGAATTGAAGGTGATTTTCCATACATCTGTCTGTTCTATCGGGACCTGGCGGTAGCGAAACTTCATATCAATCTTACTAAAGTATTTGGCTCCCATGAGTTGATCAAGGAGGTCGTCAATTCGAGGAATCCAGTACCGGTTTCTGAATGTGATTTTATTCTGAGCTCAGTAATCAATGAAGAGTCACCAGGTTCCATATTTCTTCTGTACCAGTATGATTGGGCTCCCGCAAGGTGATGAGCTGGGACGGATGTGCCCCTTGTGGAGAAGTTCTTGGATCTATCGCTTGATCCCCTCATTCTCTAATAGAGAGCAATGATATACTAGCCCATTGGGTAGCGCTGCACCGAGGGTCAGATCGATGGGGTGCTTGACCTAGCATTGCAAAGTTACCTCGGTAGGTGAGGAGAAGATATTTGAGTATTCTTCCATGATCTTATCTACTTGCTTGTGCTGTATGGAGAGGTTGGTCGCAGAGACCCTGGATGTGGCTGTGATATTTCAATTATTTTGAGAGTGAATCAAGAAGAAGACAAACTTCCCTGTCTGAGAAATGACCTTCCTGCATTGCTTCGCAGAGATCAAGGAAATAGCACTAGGTGGGACTAGATCAGGTATCCTGTACAATTTCTTGTTCAAAGTAATAATAACACTATGAGGCATAGACTCATATATAGTATGTCATTTCCATAAATAAGGTTGTTCTAAAATAACATCACAAACTTCGAGAGGAGAAACATCACACAATACCTCATCTTTGAAGGGATTGATGTCATATGACAGTCGACATTGTTGGCTGATGCGCAGATCGCTTCCTTGGTAGAGCCATCTAATGGTGTAGGGTTGTGGGTGTGGTGTTGTCAGCAAGGCTAGTTTCTTGACGACCTCTTCTGAGATGAGGTTCTTCTGGCTACCTTTATCCATGTGAAGTGTAGCAGGGTGCCTTTTACTCATATATGTGAATGGAAGAGGCGTTCTCCTTCTTCTGCCTCGTTTGGTTCACCAGGATAGAGCTTGGTGGTAGAAACGGTGGTACTAGGTTCCGCATCAATAATCCGTCTTCCCCTTTCTAGTTTTGGCTCAGAGTCTAAACCCGCATTTTATTTAGAGGCTTTCACTTTGGCCACCAGTGACTACTTTGAGCAGCAGTCAGCAATGTTATGCCAAGGGACCTTATGGAATTCGCACCACTTCTCGATATCTTTATTTGTCTTTTTAATGTCCTTATTTTCTTGCAGCTTGGACTAGTTGTCCTAATATTGTCCACCTTTTCTCTGTCCTTTGTTCTGTGGGTTTGGGATGCCATTTCCTGGCTTTTGTTATGATGGGTTCCCAGGCCCAAATTGTTGTGTCTTTTGTTTGAGCTTCTGCTCGATTTTGACAGCATATCGATAGGCCACGCCCAAGGATGAGATGTCCAAAAATTCTATTTCTGTCTGGATGTATCTATGGAGAGTGTCCTGATAATTGAGCACCAAATGTCACTCTGAATCTTTGATACCCAGCTTGGTGTGCAAGGTATGAAATATATTCATGAAATCTGGCACATCTTGGTCTCTTTCTTTCCGTAGTGTGGTCCATTTGGTATACGAGTAGTCATAACTTCTGACAGGGTAGTATTGTTCCTTAATAGCATCCCTAAAGGAATCCTAGGTGGTCGTGACTGTAAATAATGAGGGTTCCTCTATTTCATTTTTCTCACAGAAAGTTTCCCACCAATCTTTGACATGGGGAATGGAATTGAGGACCAAAAAACTAATATTTTCTCTATTTGAAAAGTTATGGATAGAAAAATACACTTCTAGTAGATTCAACCACTTATCTACATCATCTATGTCTATATGACCTTCAAATATAGCAATATCGAATTTTATTTGTACCTTGAATGGGGTGGGGCCTCCACTCGAAGAAGATGCATCGCCTGTTGGTAGTCGCCGAAGGATTTGCGTGAAACAATCCATCATCTCGTTCCTTTATTGTGTGAAAGATTCCTAAATCAACAGTTTGAAAGGATATCCTGTCCCATCATATTTCTTTTCTCAATCCATGAGAGGCCACTTGGGTGTGCAAGATCTTTTGTCCTCAAGAGAAAGAAGCTCGAGACCCAACTCTTTGTACTCTAACCTTGTTGGAGACATGTATTAAGATGACAAGGAGCATACCACTCTGATACCACTGATTTGGATTTTATAAGTAGAATGAAATGACCAAAGATTATTAACAGGTTCTTAACACAAAATAATAGAGATAGAGTAAAACTAGTTTTCTATTCAATAAGGAAATAAGCTCAAACTGTAAAATGCAGTGGAAACAAGCTTGTTGGAATGGTGGTGGATTATCTATGAGAAGAGATGTGACGGTTGCACTCATTCGAAAGAACATGATTACAATGAGGCTCTAAAGGCCTTTTTTACAATAAACAAGAATTCCAAAAATCCTAGACATCCAAAAACTTAACCCTAGGAGATGAAGCGCCAAAAGTCATGTGGACCCTGCTTGGGTAAGTTAGTAGCTATGTTGGAAATAGGGAAGGCTCTCATCCCATGTGAGAGGGTTCTTTGAATTATACATGCGAAGGATATGCACGATAATTCGATTGACGACCTCGGTTTGGACATCTATCTGGGGGTGGAAGGCTGTAGATTTGGTGAGCTTGGTGTCCAGCAGTGACTAGAAGCTCGACTAGAATGTGATGAGAAATCGATTGTCCTGATCCCAGGCAATGGTTTATGGGATTCCAAAATGTACCCAAACTCGTTCAAAGAAGAGCTTGGCAGTGGCCTCTAGTGTGATGTTTTTCTTGCAGGCAACCAAAATCGCCATATTAGAAAAGCGATCAACAACCAAAAAAACACATTCATTTCCCCACTTGGTGGATGGGAGGCCCGACATGTAGTCCATTGATATGGATTCCCATGCCCTGTCAGGAGTAGGAAGAGAGGTGTACAAGCCCTATTTCTTAGTGGTCGTTTTGTCAATAGTACAGGAAGTATAGGACCTTACGTACTTGCTGACCTCGAAGTTTTGGACAATAGAAATGTTTTTGTAGCATCACCACTGTCTTTTAGATGTCGAAGTGTCCTTCCACCCTACTATAGTGGGCTTCCCAGATCAGCTTCACTCGCTTGCTTGATGGAACACATATATGGCCCAGATGACACAACAACCCATCCTGAAGATGGAAATTATCAACAACTACATTTTCATCCAACATTTGGTAGGTGGTGGTGAATTTTGAGTATGTCTCATAGAGTTAGGGCCATTCAGAGGTCTCATGGCCACAATATTCTAGCACTGTGGTGAGTGTCGTGACTAGCGGTCTGCTGAGGCAATCAGCGACACTATTGGTTCTTCATGTTTTATACTTGATGTTGAGGTGGAATTGTTGCAAGTATGTGGACCACTTATGATGGTGATCATTCTACAATTTTCCTTGTGTCTGCATGAACTACAGTGGCTTATGATCAGTGTGAATGATTGTCTCCTTCCCAAGAATGTAATGTCTCCACTGACGACAGTCTTTCATAATGGAGTACATTTATTTGTTGTAAGTAGGGTACTTAAGGACAACATATGATAGTGTCTCACTATGATAGGCCATGGGGTGGTCGTGATGAGTGAGAACGGAGCCCACCATGTAGTCTGAAGCATCTGTCTCGATCTCAAAGGGATGTTGCAGGTCTGGTAGTGAAAGTAATTGGGTTGAGCACAAGCGTTGCTTTAAATAGTCGAACGCTTGTTGTTGGGACTGGCCCCACACAAATTTCACCTTACCACCACCCTTGGTTATTTGGATAAGGGCCGATGCAATGTGGGAGAATCCCAACATGAATCTGTAGTAGAAATTGGCAAGGTTTAAGAATCTTTGAAGCTTTGTGACAGTGGTTGGGGTTTTCCAGTCATGGATGAATTGGATATTGGTTGGATTCACATGTACGCCATGCTGATCAATTATGTAGCCCAGGTAATGGACCCTGTCCATGCCGAAGGATCATTTTTCCAAGTTGGCATATGGCTTGTGTTGTCGCAGGGTGTGCATAACTTGTTGAATATGCTGCAAGTGTTCGGACCAAGTCTTGTTGTAAATGAGAATGTCATCCAGATACACAACTAAAAAAGTATTGGTGAATGGTCGTGGGATACCGTCCATAATCCTCATGAAAGTGGTTTGAGCATTTGTCAAACCAAAGGGCATGACAAACCATTCAAAAATTCCTTGCTTTGACTTGAAGGCAATTTTCCATACATCTGTCTATTCTATCGGGACCTAGTGGTAGCTAGAATTCAAATCAATATTACTAAAGTATTTTTTCCCCATGATTTGATCAAGGAGGTCATCAATTTAGGGAGTCGGGTATCGGTTTCTGACTGTGATTTTATTCAGAGCCAGGTAATTAATGCAGATTCGTCAGGTTCCATATTTCTTCTGTACCAACATGATTGGGATCCCACAAGGTGATGAGCTGGGATGGATGTGCCCCTTTTGGAGAAGTTTTTGGATCTATCGCTTGATCTCCTCATTCTCTAAAAAAGAGTGACGATAGACTGGCCCATTGGGCAACGGTGCGTCAGGGGTCATATCGATGGGGTTCTTGACCTGCCAGTGCAGAGGTACCCGGATAGGTGAGGAAAAAATATCTGATTATTCTTCCACGACCTTATCTACTTACTTCTTCTATATGGAGAGGTCAACCACAAAGACCTTGGATGTGGATCTAATCTTTCTCTTATTCTAAGAGTGAATCACAAAGAATACAAACTTCCCCGTCTGAGAGATGACCTTCCTGTATTGCTTAGAATAGATCAAGGAAATAGCACTAGGTGGGACTGCCTCAGGTATCCTGTACAATTTCCTATTCAAAGTAATAATAACACTATGAGGCCTACACTCATATACAACATGATGTTTTCATAAATAAGGTTGGCCCAAATTAACATCACAAACTTCGAGAGGAACAACATCACACAACACCTTGTCTTTGAAGGGCTTGATGTCGTACGACAGTCAGCACTGTTGGCTGATACAAAGATTGATTCCTTGGTAGAGCCATCCAATGGTGTAGGTTTGTGGGTGCAGTGTTTTTGGTAGGGCTAGCCACTTGATGACCTCTGTTGAGATGAGGTTCTTCTGGCTACCACTATCCACAATGGAAGAGGCATTCTCCATCTTCTGGCTCATCTAGTTAACCAAGTTGGAGCTTGGTGGTAGCAAGGGTGGCACTCGGTTCCGCGTCAATGATCCATCTTCCTCTTTCTGGTTCTAGCTCAGAGTCTAAACCCACATCTGATTCATAGGCTTTCACTTTTCCCACCAGTGACTGCTTTGAGCAACAGTCAACAGTGTTATGTCATGGGCTCTTATGGAAGTCGCACCACTTCCTGATATCTTTCTTTGTCTTTCTAGTGTCCTTCTTTGCTTGCGTCTTGGAATGGTAGTCTTGATACTATCCATCCATTATATTTCCTTTGTTCTTTGGGTTGGGGACGCCCTTTCTTGGATTTTTTTGTGAGGGGTTCCCAGGCCCAAATTGTCACATCTTTTGTTTGAGCTTCTGCTAAAGTTTGACGGCATATCGGTAGGCTATGCCCAAGGATGAGATGTCAAAAAATTCCATTTTGGTCTAGATGTATCTATGCAGAGCGTCGAAATACTTGAGCACCAGATGTCACTCTGAATCTTTGATACCCAATTTGGTGTGCAAGTTATGAAAGATATTCGTGAAATATGGCACTGCTTGGTCTCTTTCTTGCCACAGTGTGGTCCATTTGGTATACAAGCCATCATAACTTCTGACAGGGTAGTATTATTCCTTAATAGCGTCCTTGAAGAAATCCCAGGTGGTCATGACTGTAAATAATGAGGGTTCCTCTGTTTCCTTTTGCTCACAGAAAGTTTCCCACCAATCTTTGACATGGGGAACGACTTTGAGGAGCACACAAGTAATCTTTTCTCTATTCGAAAACTTATGGACATAAAAATACCCTTATAGTAGATTCAACCACTTATCTAGATCATCTGTGTCTATCTGACCTTCAAATATAGGAATATTGAAGTTTATTTGTACCTTGAAGGGGGTGGCACCTCCGCTCGAAGAAGATGCATCGCCTATTGGTAGCCACCAAAGGATTTGCACGAAACTATCCATCATCTCGTTCCTTTGTTGCATGAGGTCTTCCTCAATCAAAAGTTTGAAAGGATCTCATGTCCCATCATCTTTATTTTCTCTTTCCATGAGAGGTCACTTGGGTGTGCGAGAGATTTTGTCCTCAAGAGAAACAAGCTCGAGACCCAACTCTTTGTACTCCAACCTTGTTGGTGACATGCATTAAGACGACAAGGCGCAGACTGCTCTGATACCACTGATCCAGATTTTATCAGAAAAATGAAATGACTATAGGTTATTAACAGGTGCTTAACACACAATAACAGAGATACAATAAAAATGGTTTTCTATTCAATAAGGAAATAAGGTGAAACTGTAAAATGTAGCAGAAACAAGCTTGTTGGAATGGTGGTGGCTTATCTCTAAGAAGAGATGTGACGGTTGCACTCATTCGCAATAAAATGATTACAATGAGGCTCTAAATGCCTTTTTTACAATAAAAAACAATTCCAAAATCCCTATACATCCAAAAACCTAACCCTATGAGATGAAGCACCAAAATTCATGTGGTCCCCATTTGGGTAAGTTAGTACATCAACTTCCCGGGGTCGTAACTTTTGCATAGATCTTCATTTTAGGTGTGTGATAGCCCATTGGAAAGGTATTGTCGAGGAGATTCATTTTGGGGGCTCAATCATGCCTTTGCCTATCATTGAGAATCTCGATCCTGAAAAACCTTCATTTAGGCCCTCAAAATGGCCCCAGAAGTTAAAACTGCTAAAAATAGTAAATTGCCAAATTTGACAGAAAATTGTTTTGAGCCAATTGGAAAAGTTGGGTGGCCACCGATATCCACCTGGATCAATTTATTTTCTACCTGTCACTCCCTCTCATATTCTTTCCAACTAGTTGGATCTGAGCATATAGGTATAGTCACCAATGTCTATGGCCCTCAATTTCTTCAAGATAAGTTAGCCTTTCTAATTTCCCTCCAAAACCTTAATCCTCTTACCTCTCAAACCCCATAGATTATGGGAGGAAATTTCAATATAATAATCACGTCTCTCTTCGAGAAACAAAGGGGTGTATATAGGATGGATCAATACTCAGAGAACTTTAAGGAAATCCTGCATGAACGAAGACTGGTATATTGGGAAACCAATAATGGGATTTTCACCTAAAACAACCATAGGGATTTTTAAGCAAATACAAATTTCCTTGATCGTTTCTTGGTGTCTAAGCCTCCAGTACACCTCAATTATGCTATAGAGACCTCTATCCTTTCTTTCCATGGATCTCATCACTAGCCAATTGGTTTAACAATAGACATCCAATCAAGTCCCAAGAACAAAACCTTACGGTTTGAACAATTTTGGTTGAATAATCAATCCTTCAATGATATATTTGAAATTTGGTGGAAAGCATCAATGATTTCAATGGGCTCACCAATGTATCGCCTGCAACAATGTTTGAAGAATCTAAAACAATAGATTAAAAACTAGAACAAAGAAGAATTTGAGAACATATTTTCATCCAAAATCCTTCTATTGGAGAAAATGAAAGAAGTTCAACAAAACATGATAACTCATGGGCACACAGATGATCTAATAGAGGGGGAAACAAATTTAAGATCTCAAATCACTATCCAAGAGAATTAGGAGGAGTAATTTTGGCCTCTGAAATCTAGAGTTCAATGGTTAAAACCAGGGGAAAAGAATTCACAATTCTTCCACAACTCCATGATCCAACATCGAAACTCAAATCGAATAACATCGATCATATTCCCAAGGGAAAAAACTCTACAATCACAAATATATAGAAACTAATTTAGTTCAATATTATAGTGCCCTATTAAAAGAACCCTAAGAGGATAGCAAATCAACAATAAAAAAGATTACCAAATACATACCTAAGCTAGTTACTGAGGAACATAATGAATCTCTGATGAGAGAAATATTTATGGAAGAAATGGAACAAGAAACCATGGAAATGACCAAAGGTAAATCTCCAGGCGTAGATGGTTTTACAACTGACTATTTTCATGCTTGTTGATCTATGATAAAACAAGAGGTATGGGAAGTTTTCGAAGACTCAAGAAAATTCCTCAAGGTCCTTCTAGCCTTCAATTCAACTTTTCTAACCTTGATCCCCAAAGAGGATAAGGTTCAATACCCAAGAAAATTTATACCTATAGCCTTGTTTACTATGATCTATAACATCATTTATAAAGTTATAGCCAACCGTATGAAGACCCTCCTCCCTCTCTTAATATCCTAGGAACAATCAGGCTTTGTGGAAAGCCGTCAGATTTTGGACAACATCATTTTGGAATAGGAACACATCCACTCTTTGTAATCTTCCCACAATCCTAGATTTCTTATTAAATTGGATCTGTCCAAAGCTTATGACAACCTTCTTTGTGACTACATTTCTAGTATCCTTTAGTCCTTCAGATTGTCCCCTTCCTAGATCAAGTGGATTATGTCTTTCATTTCACCAACGTTCTTCTCCATCTTGGTGAAAAACTCTCCTTCAACAACTTTATCCCCTTCTTGGGGCATATGCCAAGTCAAACCCCTCTCCCCTTTCCTCTTTATTATTATGGAGAAAGGACTAGGGAATTCCATTCAAGCAACAATGGTTCAAGGAAAATGGAAAGGTCTCAACCTCCATAGGAATGAAAAATATGAAACCCATTAGAAATATGTGGACGAAACAATGCTAATGGACACTCCTACCATTAGATAAGCCCTTGAAATAAAACAAGTTCTTATGGAATTCTCGGAATCCTCTGGAATGTTGATTAACCAAACAACATATCATGTTTCTTTCTTCAACATCCCACCAGCAGTCAAAGCTCATATTGTAGAGATGTTAGGTTTCCCTTGCAACACTCTTTTAGCGAAATATTTAGGGGTCCCTCTCGCCGAAATTTCCCTAACGAAAGCAGTTTGGGATGACCTCATCTCCATAATTTAAAAAAAACTAGAAAAATGGGCTTTCAAATCCCTCAACTTGGCAGGTAGATTGATCCTCATGAAATTTTTTCTTTAAACCATCCTTCTTTACGAGTTCTTTGTCCTAGTGACACCTAAGTTTGTTCTTAAAGAGGTGAAGAAAATCCAAAGATACTTTCTCTAGGGAGGTTACAAGGAAAACAAATGGGCTTTAGTTTCATGGACTTTAGATTATAAGCCCAAGTGGGAAGGAGGTTTGGGGCTTAGATACCCAGAAATAATGAGTAAATTTCTTGGAGCGATGTTATGGTGGTGGTGGCTAACTAACCAACACTCTTAGTAGGTGTATATATGGAAGAGGAAATATGCCAGAGAAGAACAAGAAGAAAGACTCATATGAATTCAAACGACTCCAAGTGGCTCTAATATATGGAACTTGGCATGGAAAAATAGATCCCTAATTCAAAAAAAAAATGTTTTGGGGAAATAAGGAATGGACGAGAGGCTCTCTTCTGGGAAGATGATTGGAAACATATGTTGAAATGGGAGGAACAAGATCAAATCTCTTGAATAAAGGAAGCAATTTCAATTCAAGGGAAAATGAGAGTCACTTAATATTGGGTACAAGAAGACATCCATCATAAATGGCACAACTAGATTTCCAAAGAAGAATCGGAAGGCACCCCGAACCAAGAAATGATAACTCGATTTTGGGAGGAATTAAATAGAAGGAAAATATTTATCAATAATGGGGAAGACAAACTTCAATGGGGGTGGTCAGGGAGGCATATATGCTAGCAGCAAATTGCCAAAATCTCCCCAAATTGAAAATTTGGTAGCAAATATGGAAGTAGAACTTATGGCTAAAAGTTTCAATTTTCTTGTGGTTGTTGGCTAAAAATAAAACACTTACTTTGGATAACCTTTGTAAACAAGGATTCACATGTCCCTCAATATGCCCATTGTGCCTCTCCCAAGAGGAGTCTATCGATCATCTCTTCAATACCTGCCTCTTTGTGGAATACCTCTAAAACCAGAGTGAATCACTCTTCCAAAGAATGGGTCACAACATTCACTCTATCAATGCCTCCATAGAAGAATGGCCTAACTCAATTACTCATAACCCTATAGTAAAACTCCTTTGGAAGTTGATCCTAGGATTCCTGTTATGGGAAACCTGGAAAGAGCGTAACAGAATAATCTTCAGAAATGAGATGCAGCTTCCAGGAGAGACATGGAACAAAATAATCAAATCTATACATGAAACAATAGTTACCCAACCTTGGCAAGATGAGGATTGGAAGATGAACCAGTATGAGAGAAATATTCTCAAATATCTTGCTTTGATGAGCACCATGGCTCAGATTTTTCATATCCAAGCACCTCCAAAATCCTCAACCTCCTCAAGTTGGTCGCCCCCTCCCCAAGGGTTTATTAAACTAAACTTCAACTGGGCATCTAAAGGAAACCTAGGAAAGGCGGGCCTAGGAGGATCCTTCCGTAATAATTTCAGAGAGATCATTAGAATTTTTGTGGGTAAGCTCAACTACACAAGTAATAATGTAGTAGAGCTCTTAGCTTTGGAAGAAGGGATCATTATAGTAAGACATAATGATTACAACAAATTTATTATGGAGGGTGATTCTCTTTTGATTGTTAACATGATCAAAAGGATTCAATAGGGTATCCAATCCCGAGGATAACTTCTATCTAGTATCTCGAAGCATCATTGGAAAGAGTGGAAATCTTAATGAGAGACATCCCAACCATCATTCCAATCCATGTGAGGAGGATAGCGAACAAGCTAGCAAATTGGCTAGAAAATGAAGGGATCCATCTCACTAGCAACAAGTGGGAGGAGGTATGGGACTCTAAAAAAAAGGATAGAATGGTGACCAACTATCTAGCAATAGCCAGGGAATTCTGGCATCACTCGTATGGGGTGTCAGGAAAGGGAATCGACAGGGATCTAGACCCTGAGGCTGAAAGGTTGTCGATACAAGAGAGAATTGATAATAGAACTAGTTGGCAGGTAGACCGGGGGCACAAACTAGATGAGGAAGTAAGTATGATTGGCAATGGGATAATGCTCTCTCCAAGAAAGAAGTCAGAGGAAGCGATCAAGATAGTTCTATCCCTTGAAGAAGTTGAAGGTATTAATGTCGGGCATAACAAACATTCAAATAGGTGGCAAGTAAATAGAATGTTAGCAAGAGAGATTACAAGGAAGGAGAGAATGAACCCACGTCTCAAGGTTCCACACAAGTATACCCAGGCGCAATCACATGCCATCGTACCCCAACAACATGTAAAGGAGGAGTTCCAATGCTCCAGTTGTAGACCCAATGTTTCATAGAATTTATTGTGATTAAAGGCCACCTATTTATGAGTTCTATTACTCTTAGAATGATGGCAAAGGGAATGAATTACAATTGTTTGGCTACGTTAGAATGGTGGGAAGTTAATAAGCAATGCCATCAGAGGAGTACAATGGAGAATTATTGAGATATTCAGCAAGAAGGGGCAACAGAGACCCTCACCCAGACCACGCAAGTTAGACATAGGCCTTGCTTGGGGATCTAGGTAGCAATGGCTCTGAGACAGGGTTACCCAAGAGGCTATCGTCGAGGTGGGCAATCATCTCCAAATCCCTCATCCCGTCAGCATGGTTATGAAGTGTTGACTTCAAGAATGCAATGAGATGCCTTAGACACAGTAACCTCCTTCTATACTTCCATCCCTCCTCATTTTCAAGACCACTTGGAAGAAGAGAAAGAAGTCATTCACCAAGAGAAAACTATGAATATTGAACAAGAAGTGGGAGACTCAACAATTCGATGGGTTTCAGACGTAGGGACGACTTGGGCAAGGGACACAAAGTACTGGAACACTGTGGA
>ML791946.1:31067-49321 GCA_009831015.1 Picea engelmannii
TTTGATTGGAATGACCTTGTTGAGCCTCGTCTTCCTTCTTCTGCACCATTTCAAATAAGGGTTGAAGTTAATTGAAATAACATTTACCGATGTATTGTATATGAAGGAGCCTCTGCAAGTATTTTATCCTCCTCGGCTTAGCAAGCTTTGGGTTCTCCTGAGCTTGTGTCTGCTTTGTATGAGTTGTTGGATTTTGACAGACGTCCTAGTGAATATTTGGAGATTCTTCCTCAGTTTCCTATATCATTAGATGGGAAGATTGTCCTTTCCAATTTTATAGTGCTGCAAGGCCCGTTAGATTTCAATATGCTTCTCAGGCATGATCATGTATATTCTATGAATGTTGTGGTGTCTACACTCTTCTGGGTGATGCATTTCCCTCACAATGAAAGCATTTTCACTGTCGACTAGCTGGCATCTGGTAATCGCCATCCTAATTTGATGTTATTTCAGGCTGCCCCTTTATATGTTCCTAGTGTTTGTGTAGACTCTACCTCACAGGACTCCCTCACGAGCATGCTTTGTTGTCTTTCAAGCTCTATTTAAAATTTGAAAGAAACATCCAGCGAGACTGTATTTATTCTTTTCGATCTCGTCTAGATTACTTGAGAAAAGTATCCCCCTGGAGTCTTCTTTAAGTCCTTTTCAGACTCTCTAAAAATGAAAATATTGCCGAGTGATCTTGTTTCCCTTCACACTTGCCAAACTCAAATTTGAAGGCACATATGTCTGATGGTAGTTTACCCCTTTTCGGTCTGGATGGCTAATTTTACGAATAAAGATATTCTCTAGGATATTTGGTTCGCTAGAAGAGTATTCTCAGGCGTAAGTTTAACCCTTTTTTAGGCCTGAGGGACTAAATCTTCGAAAAAGGAACATTCTCCTTGGTTTTGGTTTATCACCTTTTTCGGGCCTTAGAGATTACTTACGAAAAAGGAACCCCCCCTGAAGTCCATAGTTAAGCTCTTTTCAGGCTCCCTAAAATTGAAAAGATCACCGAGTGACCTTGTTCCTTCACACTCATTAAATTGGTCCAGAAGAACATCTACTGGCATGAGTTGAACCCTTTTCCCAACTTGTAGATTATAGCAGAAAAAGGTATGCCTCTGAAGATTCATCTCTCTGGGAGAGTTCTCCTCGATTACTTTTATAATTTTTTTAGGATAAGGAGACTAAACTTAGAAAAAGGTTGTAATTCCATAGTTAATCTCTTTTCAGACTCCTTAAAATTGAAAAGATAGCTGAGTGATATTGTCTTTGTCACACTCGTTAAAATGGTTTTGAACATACGTCTTTTTGGTGCAAGTTTAACCCTTTTTCTAACCGACTAGGCTAACTCTGAAAAAGGTACTCCCTGGAGTCTTCTTTTGTGTTTTTTCAGACTCTCTAAACATGAAAAAACTACCGAGCTTACCTTCTATGGGCTCGTAAAAAATTACATAGAAGGGGTCTCACTGTGTCATGCTTAATCACATTGCGGGTCTCATATTTGCTTCTTTGGCCTAATGTTGACTCCATGTTGCTCTCAACTGAACCTTTGAAGCATTTCTTATACGCAATCTTTGCAACACTTTTTGCCTCTACGATCTGACACCTTGACCCATGGAAGAATTTTCTCCAAGTGTCCTCATCTTGCACATGTGTCCTTGTCCTGAGCATTAGTATGTTCCATGCACTTGGAACTAGTTTGTTTGCTTGTGACACTCATTCCTCCTTTGTAACGTAGCATTCTTTTATTATTTTTCAATCTCTTTAAAAATTGAAAAAGAAAAAGAAATCAAATATTCCGAAAAGAGGGGACGAGAAATATACATTCTTTTTTCGGCAACAAAGATAGTCACCCTTAGACAAAGCACATCCTTCCATTTTTTCGTCAAGCATTGGGATCTAGTATGACCTTAGGAATCATTTCTTGCTACATAGAGTTGTGTCCTCCTCCGTTTGATTACTCTTCCAAACATATGGAGAGTCTATGTTGCCTCCTGCATCACAAACTTATGTCAATGTCATGCTTCCTGAGTCTGATCATATTTCGTGCTTTTTTCTAAGGGAATTTTTACCCAACCTGAGTCGTCCTTTCTACATTTTTTCTCTTGAGTTTCACGAGTTGACCATCCTGAGATTCTAGTCAAGTCTAGATTTGAAATCGATGAAGTTCTCTACCTGCTCATCGAGATCCTCCAGTCTTTTCTCGATGGATTTTCGAAGACCTAAGGGTAGTGACTCATACACTCCCATTTTACTCCTACATGAGTTTTGAAGATCTTGAATTTGTTTCTTGAGCTATGAAGACCTCATCTCCAGCCATAGGTTCCACTAGTTTCTTGAAGATGCATACTATACTTGTATATCTTTGACTGATTTTGAGATGTATATCCACTATGTATTGCTCACGGATACACTTCATATAGTTTTATGAAATGGATCTACAGTTTATTTGATTGGAAACCATGATTCATTTCATCCCGAGCATGGGTATGCCCTCCTCGGAGACACAATTGTTGTTTTGCAGATGACACCTCCCGAATTCTGGTCCTGGGCTCACTCGATTTTGTGCATTAGTGAATATGTTGTGATGTATTTTGGCCATCAGTTGCTCTTCTGATCTCATGCATTAGGGGGCATCTATTATAGCCCTAAAATTCCCTACTCATGCATACATGGCATTGGCCTTCTTACTTGCATAATTTTCCAAATCACTGTCGAGGAGTTCTATTTAAAAAACCAATTTTTAAAGCATATATGCACCCTACACCACTATTGTCTGCATACATATGCTTGATGCATTATATAAAACCCACGTACATACACTTTCTACACACTAAACAACTCGGATATACCTCCAAAAGTTGCAAAAATTAAAAAGTTTTAAGGAATTCGGTGGAATTCACAGGATATTGGAGGTTTCCCAACCATTTCACCAGCTATACCCCGTCCCCCAACTGAGTAACCATCCTTTTTTAATATAAAAGGAGGTGTTGGGGTCTCATTTCATAACCAAGCATAATAGTGGTGAAACTTTGCCGAATTTCACTTCCCTTCCTTTCCCAAGCATTTGCAACCTTTTGTGAGTTACTTCCTCAGCATTCCCTCTTCATCCCCTTTTCTTCCATTCAATCCATTCCCTTCCCTTGAGGTGATTAGTATATTGAGAGAAGAGGCTTATTGAAGGTGCACTTAGAGAATTATAAAGAGGTGCCCAAACCAGTTTCACAGAACGGTGGCCAGTAAAGATTGTAAATTTTAGTCTTTGTTTAATGAATAAAAAATCTCTTTTCCCTATCCCAAATGATGATGTTTTGTTGCTTTTCTTTGATTTATACATAAAATTTGATATCTAACCCTAATTTATGAATAGAAATAGCATGCTTGTATCCTTGTTTTCCTAGTCTTGGATGCAGGTCAACTTTGGGAGGAGACTCGCAGTCTTTGGAGCTACAGAGCTTGAGGAGATCATCACTAGAAGTTGGACAAAAGGTACAGTTATCGATCTTCTCTTCTACTTCTTTATGTTCATTTATTTTGGTATGTTTGGGGTAGTGTAGAAACTAGATTGACTTTTAGGATGCCATTTTCTCTGTCTATATCCTAAACCCTGGTATAGTTATAGGGGGATTTTCCCGCTAGCAGTTGGTTAGGTAGTTAGTATTTCCCCTGATGCAGAAAGTCTACATGGAGCGCTTGTAGGTTCCTGAAGAGTGCGAGGAAGTTGGATCATACAAGCGAGTGGAGAAGAGAAGAAAGAGATAGTGCTCCCTAGTAGTGAAGGATATAAAAGGAAGTTTAAGATTAGATAGAGTGTTGGATAACATATTAGGGAAATTATGAGAAGCTATTCAGCTAGTCTGAGAGTTTCAGGTTAGATACCAGCATCGAGATCACCCTTATCCTGATGTAGTATTGTAATGTATTTGAATATATTCTTGCATTTTGATATGTCTCAGTCCTAAGGAAAGGTGCATGGTGCATTATATGTATTCCCCCTGTTGATATAATAATGATATGAGATTCTATGGTTTTCATAGGAAAGTGTTCAACACAAAGTATAATTTTTTTGTAATGAAGTACTTCCATTAATGAATATATGACAGATACAATCTTTTTGTGTCTATTGTGAATGAGTTGAATTTGGATGTGTATTGTTTTAATTCTTAGTCCTTAATGGAGTAACAATTATGTGTTATATGGATGCCAATTGCAGTAGTGTTTAGTATGTTTAATCCTTCATCATCAACACAAGACCTTATGGTCTCTGTGATCCTCTATGCATCTTGGGTGATAATTTCCTCGACCCTGGATGAGGATTGATATGTAGGTTCTTTGGGGTTTTGTTTGAAATGCTCTGGATAAACCCTCGGTCTAAACTGCCCCAACATTAGGAAGGTCAATGCATGCATAAGTGTGAACCAAAATAACGACAAAATACCCAGCAAATGGTTATGTTGTCAGGACCTGAAGTCTTGTTGAAATTGATGGAGGAAAAGAAAAATGTGGTGGCATCCTCCTAATGAGGAGATTCAAGACTAGATATAAGCAAAAGAGGACAAGTTTTCGTTGTGGGAGATGTAGGGATTGCGGGTGAAAGCGAAGGAATGGAAGGACTGATACATTTACTTGAACAAGAATGAGCTCTTCTCTGGAGAATTTCCATGTCTGCTGCATGAATGGTTAAAAATAAAGTTGTTGTCAATTCGGTCATGTTACTAGTGGAGCCAATAGTTTGGGATAAAGTTAAACTTGATAGTTTAAAGGAGAGGACAGGTTTGAAAAGAGGCTTGGAGTCGAAGATACCAGTAGTGGAAATATTAGTAGTGAGGCCTTGAGTGGCGAATCCCATACCCTTTGGTTGTTGCAGTATGTCACAACCTTGAGAGAGTTGAGAGGGCCCAAGAATGGTGTGTGGATGCAAATTTGTGGTGCGTCAAGGGAGTCTAAGGAGGAAATTTCACATGGTTATGCACTAAAAAAAAGAGAAGATGTCACACAGCTCCATGAGGCACGAATCTGAAGAGAATGTGGTACTTAACGTAGTGGAAATATGTTGAGAAAGAAAGAGACTCGCCCACGGAGTGGTAGCATGCTGAGTAGAGAAAGATATTATGTGAAAATTGGTAGTGTGCGGATCTAATCAGGAGATGAGGCATGAAGTGGTAGTGCTTGGATCATCCTAGGGGCAGGTGCACACAATTTTTGGTGCACAATTAGGTCTAGAAGAAAGGGCGCAGATCATCAGTGCACTAGAAGAAACAAAAGATGGATGCTCCCCTAGTGGTGGGGGAGTTGAGTCAGTATTTTTGAATGTTCTTGTGCGGATGCAAATTAATAGCTCCTTAGGTCACCTCAATAGAAGTTTCATAAGAATATGGTCCTACCCCCCTTTGTACCTCCCCCCTCATTCATTTTTAATCAAGAAGAAACCACAACAGATAACAGAGATATTGGAGTTGAAGAAAGAGAAGAAGAAGAAATAAGTGAAAAAGCAAGTGAAGAGGAAGGTGAAGTCAATAATACTTTACCTCAAGTGATAGTTGTGTGTAAATATCCCACCAATAATAGTTGGATAAGAAGAACTACTTATAGTTCTAAGATGGATAATCAAGACAATAAATTGAGGTTATATGTATTCCATGAAATGGGAAAAGACAATGCGAAGAAACATTGGTTCACATGTGAAGCAATATGGTCTATGAAGAGAGTTATAGATGATGCAACGAAGATCACACAATTAGAGACTACATTTAGGGATAGGGCCTTGACATGGTACATGAAATACAAGGTCATTATGCCAACACGATAGGCAAGGTACCTCACTGAGGTCAAGCAATCTCTCGTTCGAGAGTTTTAGAAGCTGAATTTTGAGTCCCAATGTATAACAGATTTCAAAGAGATCAAACAGAAGGAAGAAGAGACTATTTGGGATTATGACCAGTAGTTCAATATTTTTTTGGATAGGATGACATTCCAGATCTAGGATGTGCAACATTGAGAATGGTTCATTGTTGGGTTTCTCCTCCATATTCGAGTCCTTCTCACCCAAAAAAAGGTGACAATTCAAGCCAAGGTTGTCGAAATCGTGATGTGATTGGAGGCTACACCAGGAGGCACAGAAACATTAGCTAGGTTGGCATAGGTGTAGTCACAATTGGCCAACCTAGTAATCTAGTTGCAAGATATGGAAAAAACTAAAGTCTTTCACAATCATGTATGGTTCACTACCTTCTAGTCAGAGGGGCATCATCAAGATGACTGCCCAATCCTTCTAAATTATATGCCTCTAGGTGTGTTGAGTCCATTTCCATCTAGACAATCCAAATGGTGTGATATCTGCAGATAGTGAATAAATGGGCCACCCCTCTATCCCACATTAGATAAACATCAAATGACAACTCACACCCCCTTCTATGAATTCTATAAGTCTGTTGGCCATGATGTCCATAGTTGTTTCTCCCTCCATTTGATGAAAGATAACACCCAAGAAGCATTCCAGGTGCAAGAGGAGATAAAAGGTGGTGAGTGTAGTGGTGTATACAAGGATTTATATTAGGGAGGATCCTGAGGTGGATATGGGTGCGGTCGTGGCCATTTATATGGAGGAGGAGGTGATAGACCCCCCACATGTTTTAATTGCGGTGAAATTGGTCATGTCTCATGATTATATACTAAGCCACGTGGTCTCTGTGTCTTAGTTACAGTCATGATCATACTACAAAATATTGTCCCGACTTGCTAAAGAACTAGAAAGATAAGAATACTGAATGTAACATGGTGCATGCAGAGTCATGCCAGAAAAAAATAATAATGGGGAAGTAAACATCTGAGTCGTAACCCATGGAGGGGCTAAGACAAGAGGATAATTTTAGCATAGTGAAGGCTTAGGTCAATGAATGGAAGCAAAGATCAAGAAGGAACCCCAACCCCCCCTAAGTTTGATGCTTCTTAGCAGAAGCAATTTTTGTGTGATTCACACAGAGCCATTGAAGAAGAGAGAGCACACAAGGAGATGAAACGCATGACTCAAAGGTCTCTGGAAAAGGCACAAATCTGGGAGGAGGTGTAAAGAGTAATGCAAAGGTCATTGGAGGAGGCATGGATCCATGAAGAGGTGCAGTGGGTGATGCAGAGGTCACTGGAGGAAGCCCATGCACGTGAAGAATTGCAACACACGACACAAAGGTATTTGGAAGAGGCTCATGTATGTTAGGAGACCCAATGCGTGACCCAAATATTTATAGAATAGGCACGCACATATACTAGGATGCAACATGTTGAGAAAAATGCACATGCATAACAGTGTCAGGAGGAGTTTTAATGTATAGTGTGCAAAAAATCCTTATGCGACCTAGGTCACATGGCAGAAGTCAAAGATCAAGTCAATACCTTATTGCACTATTGTTTGCATTTTATTAGAGATTTAGAGGCTGCAAGTAATTTAACCCAAATTTTTATTTCTTGAATGAAGGAAAAAGGAGAAAACACCACTGTATCAGCTCCACCGCTCAAAAGGAATGTTTTCCAAGTCAGCAAGCAAAAGAAAACTGGCCATAAATTTAAGATGACAGTAGAGCTTGGTGGGTATGACATGGATGGATTCATGTTGGATCTGGGATTCAATGTGAATATTTTACCCAAGAATCATTGGGAATCAATGGGTAATCCTAAGTTGGTTTTTTTACCCGTACAGCTCTAGTTATTTGGAAACAAGTACAAGATCTATCCCATAGGCTAGCTAGAGCAAGTTGAAGTGAATATTGAAGGGGTGAAAACAAAGGTGGATTTTGAATTCATCAAGATAACGAATGATTTTTATCCCTATCTTGAATTGTTGGGAATCAAATGGTCCTTTGAAAATAATGTGGTGTTGAACTTAAAGAAGAGGTAGATGTCCTTTGAAATTGACACCCTGTGCATGGTCATTGTTGGAATACTGAGGGGGGGGGGCTGAATCAGTATGAGCACTTTTACCACTTTTAAGCACAATATATAAACTTCAACTTAATCAATGATATATCATCAGTATATCATCAATATGTCATGATCATATAAACATAAGAAACATCACATCAAGTACAAAGTACACCATAATTTACGTGGAAACCCAAACGAGAGAAAACCATGGAATGATTTATTGTATATCAAATAATACATTCATTGGAAGCACCAAATTCTCAATTCTCTAGATACAACTAGAAGCAGGATACAACCCCCTATTTATAGGCTCCAACCTGAAGGAATCTACAACTCGCTGAATTCTATGGATCCAACCAAAAGGAGGCTACAACCCCCTGATTCTTAGGCTCCAACCTGAAGGAAGCTCCAACTCCCTGATTCTCTGGCTCCAACCGGAAGGAGGATACAAGCCGTTTTTCTTGCCCCATCCTACCACACTGGAATATAAATGTATACCAACTATAAATACCACAATGGCACTGCCACTGTCATTGCCACTGTCACTACCACTGCCACTATCACTTCTACTGTCACATCAACCTATCACTATATCCAACCTGTCACTGATCAACCTGTCCAATCTGTCACTGTCACCGATACTCAACCAGATCCTCTCACATGGATCATATACTAAGGATACCTCTCAACTAGATGTCCAACATCACCAACACATGCCTCTACCAAGCATGTACCAAGATAACCAACATGCCATCACTATATATGTGTCTCAACCATGTACCAAAGCATGTAACAAACCATTAACTTGTACCATACCACACATCAACCATGTACCACAACCTATGCCAAATTGTGCATCAACCATGCACCATAACCTATACCATATGCCTCAACCATAAACCATGTACTTCAACACCATGCCAAGTACCAATCTTGTATCATACCATGTATCATCCATGTACATCAACACATGTACCATACAGTGTACCAACAATGTATCTCAACCATATACCATATCACTCAATCATGCAATACACCATGTACCATAGGATATGTCAAATAAATACCATCAATGGTGTACCTCAAAAAAGTACCAAACAACCATGATCATATACCAATCATATGCCTCAACCATGCACCTAATATGTGCCTCAAGCATGTGCCAATGCCTCAACAATATACCAAAAAATTTCCTCAATAATGAACCATCACATCATCAACATGTAACCCTAGAAACATGCGTATAAACATACCTGTAACTCTATAATAGACCTGGTGTATGTGATCAAAGACCTGCAAACCTTTCTCAACTTCATCAACAAGTATCATCTTCATCAAACTTTACCTTAGTCTCATGAGACTAGATTTTGGATTATCACAAACCCTAACTTTCAACACACATAACTCCATACATGTAATGAATAAGGTTTGAGACTTGTACCCAATATTGTTCAATATCTTATATTCAATTCATTCAAGTTTCACTGCTTGGAACATCCCAGAAAAGGAGTTATAGCAAAAATGGTAGACCTTGCTGAATTTTGGCTTATTCTAGATAGCTAACTTGTAGAGCATGTCACATGTGGAATATTTGATATCTAGATCTGAAAATCATACACAACATACTAATTATCCTTAAAATTAAGATGACCTTTAAATAACATACCTTAGAACACATCATCACAAGACTTCATCCTCCCTTGGAATTTCTCTCTTCTTTACTTCATATTCCCTTTGAAATTCGCCTCAAATCTCCTTGGTTTCCTTAGATAAGAATCACTCACTCACTTAGATAGATATTCAATAAACTTGTTTATACAAATTAGAGGCTCTTCACATGTATTTATATTTTTCTAAGTGACTTATTTACTCAACTTTATGGATGACTTGTAACTTCTTGTTTACAACCACTTTACTCTTTCATTAATGACTTGCAACCAAGTAGGGGATTCTTAACCCATATTTGGGGCTTCCAACTTCATGACCTCATAAATACTCAACCATGAGGAACCATGTGGCATACCGCCTATCACTGGAAATAACATGATGGGGACTATCCATCCATGAGTGAGTTACCTTCATTTACATTGTCCTTCATGACCTTTTTCCTTGATCAACTTTGGGTTCCATAAACACACCTTCGAGGATTCATGTAGACTTCTTCAAATGCACTCAACTAAATAACCATCAATATTGATCATACAAATGACAATCAAATGTCCAAAAATATTATACACATCTCTAGACCTCTCCAAGGGTTGAAATCAATCTCTAAGGGTTGACATCAATGAAAACCAACTATCCATCAATCCTCCCCCTTTGGCATTGATGGAAACACCAACATTGACAGAAACACTGATGACAACACTCATGCTCTCACTCTGACCATTGATCCTCATCAATGTTTCTCACTCTCCCCTTTTGACATCAATGGCAAAGGGTATCTCTCCTTGGGGATGATCCTCTTGTCTTCATGCCTATGTTCTTTCTCTTTATTCACATGCCTTTGTTATTTATCTCTTTCTTTAACAAAATGATAACTCCCCCTGTCAATATGTCTCCCCCCGTATGCATCCTACTGATATGATCTCTATCTCTGATTATTTCTCTTCCTTTGACTTCTCTTCACAATGTCATGTAGATCAATGTAGGGATACCTGTACATGTTTCCTTTCCTCTCTTCCAGTGCTTCATTATTATCCATTGGTGCTTCCTCTTATAACTCTTTGACATATACAAAAATCATTCATTACTTGATTCATTGTCTTGTCATGTTTAATTGACCATACTTGTTCAATGATTTTCTTCTGATGATATAGCTTTTGCAGACAATTTCTCTTTCTGTGTTCTACTATTTATTTTTCTTTATGTCACCAACTAATTCCACTAATTCCAATTGTAAATGAGTTTCTATGCATCTTCTCTGACCCATGTTTTTTGTACCTGCTAATGATCTCATAAACCCATCTCTATCCATATGTCATAATATGTCGATAACTGTGCTACTCAATTGTCCAAAATGATGGCTCATCTGTCATTTTTCACTTCTGCTATTTGACTACTCTGAACCTGTCTCTGCAAATACTTAAAATCTACTCAAAGGATGGTTCTTTGATATGTATTAGCTACTGCACTGACTCCCCTATTCAATATTCATATATATTGGGAGTCTCCAAGCCAAATGGATCGGAACAACACCTGCTCTGATGAAGAGTAATCTTCCTCTTCTTCTATGGATTCACCATCTCGATTTTCATCCTCTTCCTGAATTCATACATTTTCCTCCTAAATTTTGACTTCATCCTCTTCCTAGATTCTGTCATCTTCCTCTTGGCCCGTGAATTCATTATGATCTTTCACTATTGTAAATATTGTGAGTACGATCTCTAGGCCCTGGTCTTCATTTGCTTGCTCTTCTTTCTTTTCATTTCTTTTCCAAACTTTACTATATATGACATCAGTGTTTTCCTTCATGGGAGGCTCTATCACACTTCTACAATTTCAAGCTATGTCTCAATAATTGTGGCATTTGTAACATTCAATATTATGTGCAGCCACATAAGCATTTATTGCTTGAACATTTCTTTCATAAGACCTAAAATCTCTATCTTTATATCAAAGTTAGAACAATTAAAACAATGACCATAAAATAAATTTACATACGTGGGAGTGAATGATCTTCTTTGTGGTGTAGTTCTTTTGGGTTCCTGTCTTGGATGATCATGATTGGCATTTATTTTCTATGAATGTAGAAGGTATTTTGTATTCATTCCTTTCCGATTCTTTTTTACCATGATTCCTTCCTTTGACAACTTTTGCATAACTCTTTTGTTATGTTTCTTTCATCATGGAGCTTGAACCTTTCTCAGTCTGCATCTAGTTATATCCTAGTACATACCTGTCATAGTATGGACTTTGAGTGTTGATGATATTATCCAATGTTTTGGTGCTATTCCAATACATGTCCTTCTTCTCAAGATATTTTCTTAGAGTGACTACTTCTCCTTCCAACCTTTCAATTATCTTCTCCTTTTCTTCTAGCTGACTTCTGAGTATTTCTTCAATCCTTCTATCTTCTTCTACCTGGACTTTCAACTTCAAGATTATCTGCTTCACTTCTTCTGAGTTGAAATTATGGGATCCTTTATCTTTAGTTCTTCCTTGAGTGACTTGTTTTTCTTTCTTTCTTTCCTTAGTTCTTCTAAGTCACTAATTAATTCTTCTCTAAGATCAACTTCGCCTTCTTCTTCAGAACCATTAGAGGTTATTTTCTGATTTTACCTAGCCATAAATAGTAACTTTTATGAATCACTATCGCTTTCATCATCTTCGTCAGATGATGAACTATTTTTTCTTGAGTAGAGATTTGTCTTGAATGCTTTCCTATTATCTCTTCTCTTGTTTCCCTTTTTATATTTATTTTCTTTCTTGGGAACTTCTTCATCACTTTCTAACTTCTTAGTGTAAGGAAATTTATTAGCAAAATGACCAATTCTACCACAATTGAAACATTTCAAGGGAAGCATACCTTTGTACTTGTCGGTTCCTCTCTTCAAATTCCTTACAAAGTTGGCTACTTCTTCATCCTCATTTGAATCATCGCTACAGTTGCAATTTGTCTTTGACTCGGGATTTTTCTTCTTTTTTGTCTTCTTAGATGCTTTGAAGGATGCTTCTGTCTTGGATGGATTTTCCTGGTTTGTTCTCATTTCATAAGCTGTAAATATTCCATGTAGCTCATCCATGATTAGTGTACTCTAATATTCTCTTTCTTATAGTGCTTAAATATTAGGATCAAATCTTATTGGAATATATCTCAGTACCTTTTGAACAATTATAGATTCATCAACTTCTTCTCCCAATCCTTTAATCATGTTCATTGTTTCATCAACTCGTAAGAAGTAAGTTGCAATGTCTTTACTTTCCTTCATTTTCAACTATTTAAATTGACCTCTGTAAGTATGAATCTTTTCTTCCTTGACTTTGGCATCTCCTTCTTAAACATTCTGAAGTTTGTCCCAAATTTCCTTTGCAGAATTGCAATGCATAACTTTGATATATATTGAATCAACCAGACAGTTCAAGATAGAATTTTTATCTCTCAAATTGTTTTGACTAAGTTTCTTTCCATTGTTATTTGTTGGAGGAGTGGCATGATCTTTATATCTGTCTACCATTGATTACCAAACATCACATGGTACATATGTTTTCATCTTTCTATTGCATAATGCATAGTTTTGTCCATCAAACTGTGGTATTCCATTTTTATACATATTTTTGCTCTCCATGATCTACCTTCCAATGGTTAAACTGTTTCCTGAAGGAACCTACTCTGAAACTAATTGTTGGAATACTGAAAGGGGGGGGGGGTGAATCAGTATGAACACTTTTACCACTTTTAAGCGCAACATATAAAATTAAACTGAATCAACAATATATCATCAATATATCATGAGAATATAAACATAACCAACATCACATAAAGTACACAATACACCAAAATTTACATGGAAACCCAAACATGAGAAAACCACATAATTCTTTCTTTTATATCAAAGAATACATTCATTGGAAGCACTAACTTCCCAATTCTCTAACTGCAACTGGAAGGACACTATGCCCCCCTATTTACAAGATCCAACCTGAAAGAAGCTACAACTCCCTGAATTCTCTAGCTCCAACCAGAAGGAGGCTACAACCCCCTGATTCTTAGGCTCCAACTTGAAGGAAGCTCCAACTCCCTGATTCTCCATCTCCAACCAAAAGGAGGCTACAAACCCCTTTCCTTTCCCTGTCCTGACGCCCTAAAATATAAATCTAGACCAATTGTCACTACCACAATCACTGCCACTATCACTGCAACTGTCATATCAATCTATAACTTGTCAACTTGTCACTATATCTAACTTGTCACAAATCAACCTATCCAATATGTCATTTTCATCGATACTCAACTAGATCCTCTCACATGGATCATGTACCAAGGACACCTCTCAACTAGATGTCCAACATCACAAACACATGCCTCTACCAATCATGTACCAAGGTCACCAACATACCATCACAAGTTATGTGTCTCAACCATGTACCAAAGAATGTACCAAACCATGAACCTGTACCATACCAAGAATCAAGCATGTACCACAACCTGTGACAAACCGTGCATCAACCATGCACCATAACATGTACCATATGCCTCAACCATCAACCATGTACATCAACACCATATGAAGTACTAATCCTATACCATAGCATGTATGAACCATGTACATCAATAATGCATATCAACACCTGTACCATACCATATACCAAAAATGTATCTCAACCATATATACCATATCACTCAATCATGCCATACACCATGTACCATAGGATATATCAAGCAAGTACCGTCAATGGTGTACCTCAACAAAGTACCAAAAAACCAAGATCATATACCAAGTATATGCCTCAACCATGCACCTAATATATGCCTCAAGCATGTGCCAATGCCTCAACAATATACCAAATACTTGCCTCAAGAATGCACCATAATATCAACAACATGTAACCCTCGAAACATGCATATAAACATACATGTAACTTTGTAATAGACCTGGTGTATGTGATCATAGATCTGCAGACCTTCCTCAACTTCAAGAACAAGAGAATAACATCCTCTGTTGGACACACCGACCACACAGAGAGGGGGGGGGTGAATCAGTGTAGGGTTATTTTCACACTTCTTTAAAAAACACCTCATTATTCATTACTTTCACTTATAACTAACATATCTTAGTAAGAAACATCGCCAATAAACCATCACCATAAATAAAACAAGGAACACAACATATATGTATAAGTTTCTTTTGTATTATGGACTACAATCCTTGGGGTTTATCAACATCAACTGAATAGAGAAAAAACTCCATAAGAAGACCAACTCTCACTGCAATAATCAACCTACAGTTATCAACACCAACTAAGAAGAGGAATCCAATCCTCAAGTACAAGAACCATCTTGTAGACAAAAATCAATCTATCAACAGGTACACAACCTGTCAGTTGTGCATCCCACATATGTACATGACCTTCCAATAGTGTGGCATGTGTATGTACATGCTCTTTGTTCTGTCAACCTACATACACCTTCAGAGACTAGGGTTTCTAAGACTTCAACCTTCTGGCACTTTAGACCCTTTCTGCCTCTATCACTGCAATCTATCTATCACGGCCCAATCTATACCATAACCAATCACAAACACATCTATACCATCCAACAGACTATGCATGCTCCTCATGCATACACAATTACATATCATGGACATCTCTTCAATTAGAACTGAACTAAACTACTCAACCAACCAACTACCATATTCAGACATCAATACAACCATAAAAAAAATGCTTCAAGAATTCACCATGCCATGAGAAAGTCTAAATATCAATACAATATGAATCTATACCGGAACCTCTATAGCAGATCTGAACTTGTAGGATGTTGATCTGGAACTTGTTTCAAACTTCAGGAACCTGACACCAACACTTACTCAAGCTTCCATGACTCTTCCCATATGTACGTGACCTTTCCTTTCTTTAGACTATGTGTGTATGCACCCTAGATTTATTCATCCCACGTATGTACACTCTCTGGATCACTACAACCCGGGCACAACTTTAGAAAACTAGGGTTTTATGAACCCCTGAAACTTTCACCATCAAAAAATCAAACTTATGGAACTCCTGATGCGTCCATGAGTACTTGCAATGAATCTTTCACTAAGAATGAATCTTCAATAGACTCAAGAGATTTTCTCACAAGAGACCCTTGCTTTGTTATTTATGCTTCTCCAAGTAGCTTCCTGATCTAACCATCTCTAACCAACTTCCTTCTTTTTGGGGCTAACCGACTTCTGACCACTTGTCCACTTATAACTACTTTCTCCACAAATAGTAACTTTTCCACTTATAGTTGCAACTAATTTTTTTTTAATTGTTTTCTTGTTGCAACCACTTAACCCATGACTAACCACTTTGACTTGTCAAATTCTTCTAGGAACTTCTAGAATAATTATACTTCTTTGACATTCTTGACTTGTTTGACCTTATAGGGGCTTCTAGATAACACATGAGGGTTCTCCAACTTTTCAAGGCCATAACACTCTAACCATGAATATTTATTCGATGTTTCACATATCACCGGAAATGGCATGAATAACATTATCCATCTATAATAGTCTCACTTACAAATTCATTGATCTTCATTACATTATTCCACAATCAACCTTGGGTTCTTTAACCACACATCTAGTATGACTCAACCACTTAACCATTTGGGCATCGCAAGCATCTTCTTGTGAGGGATTTCACCATAGGGGACCACTTTGGAGTTCATTCATTTGGTACTTCCTATCGGCCATGATATGACATCAATGATACAACTTCTTTCTATCAACCAACACATCACTATGACACCAGTTGAAATGAATTACATCCATGACCACATGATACAACAATAAATACAACATTGATATTACTATGACAAGACATCAACCCTTTGACATCAATCCCTTGACATCAATGACAACATAATACAACAATATCCCCCTTTGGCATTGATGGAAACACCAACATTGATGTCAACACAAATCATTGATTGCAACATGTGGAAATGTCAATGCTCATGCTCCCTCTGTGATTATCCCTCTATGATGGTTTCCAATTATATATCCTCCTAAAATCATGCTATTGCAACTAATCATGGGAAGAAGAATAACTCCCCCTGTGGGTATGTCTCCCCCTATCTTCTCTACAAGATGAACAATATGAAATCTTATTCTGCTGCAAATGCTACTGCTCAATCAAAACATAGATCAATTGCTCAAGAATTATTTTCTCTTCTTGTGATGATCCTTAGACCTATCCATGCATCAACCATATAAACTCATACCACACCATACATCAAGTGTATGCCAATCATACATACTATCTCATGCATCATACTATCTCATGCATCAACCATAAAGAAAAAGATATGTCAACAATGAAGCAGTCATGTACATCATGTGCCATGCCATGTTCCAACCATGCACAACACCCATGTACATCAACCATGTACATCAATACCATACAATAATATCTCAACACTGAAGTATATATATGTCAATAATATGTGAAAAAGTGAACCAAACATATATAAGGATCATCAACAAGTGTCTCTATCAATGTACCAACAATATTCCAACCATGTGCAAAATCCATGTACATCAACCATGTAGACAAATACCATACAATATATCAGAAGACATCATCAATGGAGTGTATCAACCATAAGACAAGAACATGTGCCAACTGTTTACCAATCCATATGCCTCAAAAAAGGGTCACATCACTCATGATATGCCTCTACCATGAACTACGTGTCAAAACCATGTGTCAAGAAATGTATCTCAATCATCAAGCATCAATCATATGTACTGGCCATGTACCATGAAAGATATGCCTCAAAAACCATTCACTACAACAAATACTAAGCATCCAAGAGTATCTCTATCAAAAGTGTGCTTCAATAGATCAATGATATCTCTAGCCAGCATCACATCATCATGATATATCTCATAATGAAAGTGCAATAACTTCACTGACATAACCAACACTGTTCCTCAACAGAAAATGCCTCAATACAAATTATAGGGTTAGTACCATGCATCCATGATAGACATCAAGCATATGCTCGAATATTCAACCACATATTATCATCATACATGAATCAAACACATATAATCATGAATACCTTCAACAAACCATGTCAGACCCTGCAAAACATAGTTATACCATCAAACCATGCTGCAACACATCTGCATAGCCTTCTTTCCAAGGCTTTTACCGTATATACCTAGCATGTTCTATAGACAACTCACATATGTACGTGGTATTTCTATAGGTCACCTCGCGTATGTACTTGACTTCTCCCACAAGAGCCCACGTATACTTCAGAAAAATTCAAGCTTGATCTTGCCTCATGGCTGCCATTATGTTCTGGTTATTCAATATTCTTAATCAACTTTTAAGAGTGTCCCAGCGTCTCAGAACTTGAGCTCTGAGCTTCCATCTTTTCAATATTTTCTCCCTTCCTTTCTTCATGAGTTCTTCTTGCCATGCTATATGAAACATTTCTCATGGATTTTCTTCTTGTGTTCCAACATCTTATCATGTTATTAAATCTTATAGCATCTTTCTTTACATAATGTGTGCAATCTAAATCTTTGTGACCATATTCATTACATGTGAAAACAATGACCTTTGAACACATTTTCATACCTTTGATTTTGTATCAACCTTGAAGGTGTCTCTCTTCTGAATTTTCTTTG
>ML791946.1:59431-91632 GCA_009831015.1 Picea engelmannii
AATTCGAAGGAAGCAGGATGTCAGCGCTCCAAAGCATGAAAGTAGATTGAAGACAAGTGGTTGAGCATTTTATGGATACTTGGCTACATTTTAAGCAATCAATCACTATTCTATTTTTGAAGAGAATCCAAAACCAAAAAAAACCCTCCAGATTTCCAACAACAGTGAAATATATATCTCAGATTTTGGGCCCGATAATTTACAGCAGTTAAGACAGCCATGATTTGTGCCAGATTTGATGAAGAAACTTAGAGATTTGAGCGAGTTGTTTTGTTTTTGAGACTTATCATCATTCGAAGATTGTAATCCCAAATTTCAAAAAAATCATCAGTGAAAAGGATACCTTGCAGTAGAAGATTCAGGAGTAGATTGAGGATTCTCGAGCACAAAATCAACAAATAGATGCTTGTCCCATATTTAAAGGAGAATTGACCAACAACCTTAGTAATTCGAGACATTTTGCAGCTTAATACAGATTTTGTTCATTTTTAACCTCCATCGATGTTGCAGCCACCAACTAAACGAAGTTTTTGAAGAAAATCAACACGTTGTTTAAACTCACTACGCAATTGCTGTAGGTTGCAGTTACACAACGAATTACAACAGTTCACTACGGAAAAGTGACAGGGAGCCTTGTCAGCACTCAAGCAGTTCCATATTTCACTCCAGCCATCCTTGCATTAAAGGAGATAAGTGTTAATTCAGTTTCCACATTTTAAGGCACAAAATGGAAAGATACATGGGAGCGAAAGAGTAGTAAATACACAGGTGGCAGAGCATTCCAATGTTTCAGATGCACAATCAGCAATTACAAATTCAGAGCATCAAATGAAGGATTAGATCCAGATTTTTAGGCTACCAGATGAGGTACAAATGACAGATAATTGAGAGACAAGTGGCAGATGATCTTACCTAATCCCAAAAACTTCGTGACTAGCAGCGTTTCGGCTACTCGAAGATTAGTGCAACATATTTATTTCCAGTTTATCTTTTATGATTTTTATTTCCAGCAAACTAGGAACATATTATGTTATTGTGTTATTTTTCAGTGTGTTTTCCTCTAGTTCACATTCATTTCACTTATGTTTTCTCTTCTAAGCATAGCTAAGAGTAAATGATTGGAATTCATCATGGATAGATTATCCCTTTATATAGTTAATGCAGGTGTCATTTTTTAATGATTATAGGTCTAGAATTCACCCTTTGTTAGGTGATTTGTTCATTGTAGTCAACCTTCATGTTATTTCTTCTAAAGTTATAATTGAGAATTCATCCTTGTTATATGCTCTCATTCATAATGGGCTTTTCTTATTTATGTCCTACCATCATCTAAAATTGTTTATTGCTGAAGGATATGCTTACTTTGCCTCTGTTTTCAAAAGGTACACTAACCGGTCATTAATTCAATATCTTTAAGCTCAGACCTTGACTCCATTGCCCAATGTTTTCCTTTTCTTGTTTGTCTTACCAACCCCTTTAAAACAAAACACAACCTATCTTATATCATAATCTAACCTCTGTGTGCTTATTGATGAATCCGTTGAGCTATTACCAGTCATTAGACATCTAAGAGAGCCCTCTCTGGTTGTATAGGTCAGAATACAATCTAAAGATGGTTGAAATAGTTATGTTGGGGTTTCTTTGATACATCCCAAAGAAAATACAAAGCGTTAATAAAATCCTACATCATTGTGCATTAGAACATGAAAGAAACTCCCTCCTCTATGGTGTGCATGAAGGTATTGTAGGAGGCCATAACACTGGAAAGAAAACCACATGAAAAATTCTTCGTGCAGGGCTTTGGTGGCCTTGTCTCTTCACTGACTCTAAATATTAATGTAAGCATTGTGACATATGTCAAAGAGTGGGTAAGACCTACCGAAGATGATATCCCACTCTTCCCAGTACCTACCCTTGAGCCCTTTGACAAATGGGAAATAGAATTTGTTGGGCCCATCAATCAACCTGCACATCGCACCAGGGTGCAATACATTATTATTGCCAAAAAAATCTCATGAGATGGGCTAAAGAAGTGCTGGTCAAAGATTGTACAGTAAATACTACATTGCACTTCATTTTTGACAACATTATCACCAGATTTAGATGTCCATGGGTATTGATCAGTGACCAAGGATCCCATTTTCTAAATGAGACCATCCAAAAAATCACTTAGGAGTTCACAATCCATCACCAAAGGAGTACTCCCTATCACCCTCAAGCTAATGGTATGGTTGAAGCTTTCAATAAAATTTTAAAATCTGCCTTAACCAAAGTTTGTAACATGCATCGTGATGACTAGGATCAGTAGATCCCCACAGTATTATGGGCCTATCGAACCAATTAAAAAAGGATGACTAAGAAAACACCATTTAGATTAGTCTATGGCAAGGAAGCATTTATTCCATTAGAATTCTCCCTCCCCAGCCAATAGGTCACCCTGACAACTCAAATGACCGATGATCAGTCCCTCCAACACAGTTTGGATGAGCTTATGGAACTTGAGGAAGAATGAATCATGGTAGGATTCAGCCAGATGGTTGAAAACGACAGAAAAAAGGCATGGCACGATTGTAATATCCACCAGAAAATCCTTCAGCCAAGATCCTTAGTTTTGTTATATGACAGTAAATATTTATAACATTTGGATAAGATACACATGCATTGGTTGGGTCCATTTTGGCTAATCTATATTAGTGACGCAAGGGCCACCAAGATGGAAACTCTATAAGGAAAACTACTCAAAGGTATCATTAATGGTAGAAGGTTGAAGGTGTACGATGGACCTCAAGGGTCAATCACCATTTAGATCTTTTAGTGGATTTACAGATCCATACAGTAATGTTAATATATGTTGTACAATATTTAGCATAGATCATAGTCGGTGTAAAATACCTTTTGATAGTGTAGGTAGTCGTTTCAATCACTCATGAAATAGAAATTGAGTGAAAGAGGGTGCATATCATCTAGCGTTCCAAGTAAACATCAGGTGGGTGCGGGTGAAGTTCCTGGAGATTTAGCTCTGGAAAGGGAACCTATTCCGATGTGATTCATTCACACATACTGCAAGTACACATCAGGTGGAAGCATCACATTCTTCGATATCCATCTCTAGTATGGTCAATCCAAAATACTAATACACCCATCTTTTTTGTTTTACCATCCCTAATTTCTTTCCCTTCACGACATTCCCTCCAACACATTGGTGCTTCCCCCTTCATCCCCCTCCACCCCCTCTCCCACCTATATATTTCATGGCCCTAGTTAACAATCTGTATAATCTTATCACAATTTTATTCCTCATTTCATTGTGATACACTCGCTCCCCTCTCATGACATGGATTAGTCGCCCCTCCTCAGTTTCTTCCACCATGATTTCTCGTTAAGACCACCCCCCACCTCCATCCACCAACAACTATTTGACTCTTCGCCATGCTTTATCCCCTATACCGATACACCGAGACCCTACTAATTGACTTGCCCGACCCCTTTCTCCTCCACTTCACCATCACCCACTCCCCAAGAGTGAGTAGTCTATGCCCCTTCTGTTCCATAAATATTGTTCATACCAACGGTACCCTCACATACTCCCATCATCCTGCCAACCCGCATATTTCGAACAACTGAGAATTTTTGCTCAATTTGGGCGCCCCAAAAGAACAATACAAGTAGAGAATGATTCTCTCTCTTGAGGGAACATCTATTATCTCCACTAGTTCATTCCTAATGAGTTAATTTTGATCAATCCCTCATTCACATCCACTGGAACTAGTGAAGGTTCTGGTTTGAGAAACTTGATGCGCTCACAGATGTTTTGAAGAATGATGATCTTGTCTACCTCAAACTATCTTCCTGAGGAACATGCATCTGCTAGCTTGAGGATGAGCTAGATAATAGTGGTGGGGGATTGTTGGCACCCAAAGTGTTTTGTTAAGTTTTTCGCATGTGCACCAAGGGAGAAGTGCATGCCCATTCTATAAGTTTTGCATGCACCTGAGTAAGTGCGAGAGGATTTCCTTAAATTGCGCATCAGATCGGGTTTTGTTAGAAACTCACAAAGCGTAAAAGACTACCGAGTGCATGTCAGTTCAAGTTTTTTCAGCTACGTTGGAAACCAAGAAGATTCCCGTCGGATGAAAGAAATGAATCATCATGATATCTCCCCGAATGATTAGTTCCAACATCATAGAAAGACGTGGGGTGGCTATAAGAGGAGTTGGTCAAGTAGTTAAGATTTTCCTTGATGCAGAAAGTCTATGTGGAGTGATTTCATGTACCCGAAACATGCGAGGAAGTTGGATCAGACAAGTGAGTGGAGCAGAGAATAAAGAGATAGTGATCCCCAACAACGAAGGATATAAAAATGATATTTAAGTTCAAATAGAGTGTTGGATAAGTATTAGGGTGTTTGTAAGAAGTTATTCATCTAGTTTGAGAGTTTCGATTTAGCTACCAGCATCGAGCTCACCCTGAGCCTGCTAAAGTATTTTAATGGCTTTGAATATATTACTGCATTTTGATATGTCTAAGTCTTAAGGAAAGGTGCATGGATTATTCTATGTATTCCTCGATTGATATAATGACAATATGAGATTATATTTTTGTCATAGGAAACTATTCAATGCAGTGTATAGCTCTGAGTATGCAGGTTTCCACAATTAGCCATAATGTTAGCAAATTTTCTAGATAAAAATTGTGTAAGAAGTTTTTAAACGTCCAACATTTTGAGTGGACACTCCCCCCATCATCAAGGACAAATGAAGCTAATGATGGGTGAAGTGTCCACTCAAAATGTTGGATGTTTCAAAACTTCTTACAATAATTTTATCCAGAAAAGTTTCTAACACAATGGATAGCTCTGTTGTGATGAAATACTTCGAGTAATGAATATATGGAAATTCCAATCTATTTTGTGTCTGTTATGAATGAGTTGAATGTGGATGTGTATTATTTTCATTCTTAGTCCTTAATGGAGTATCAATTATGTGTTATATGGATGCCAATTGCAGTAGTGTTTAGTATTTTTAATCCTTCATCACCGATACAATACCTTATGGTCTATGTGATCCTCTTTGCATCTCAGGTGATATTTTCCTCATCTTTGGATGAGGATTGATATGTTGATACTTTGGGGTTTTGTTGGACATGCTCTGGATGAACCCTAGGTCTAAATTGTCCCGGCGTTAGGAAGGTCAGTGCACATGCAAGTGTGAACCAAAACAGTGACAAACAACCCAACAACATCCCTATTGGTCATAGCTAAATGTTTATTACAACAGCTAGATCACTTAGCTAAACAAGACGCCCTTAGGGCACAATATAACTTAAAACATGTAGAATTAAATTTCAAAATTGGACAATTCAATCTCCTTTAAATCATGTTTACCAATGAACAATATTCAATATCCAATGTAAAAAATATCAGTTCCTTATCTATTGGGTTATGGAGTCTGTTGTTTATAGGATAAGATTTATTACTCCTCTAGGGGTGTAAGCCTTGTTACTCCCTATAGTAAAAAAACCTCAGCAAGGTAAATCGACAAGGGTATGATCCCTTTTACTCCTTGTAGCAACCTTTGCAATAGCCTTCTTAATGACAAAAAAGGTAGATCCTTGATTGAGGGTGTATGCCCTTATACTTCTCAAAGGGTTTGACAAAACAACCTTGAAATCAAGAATAAAAACACACAATTGCATAAATTTCTTACCTAATCCAAGAGATAGCATGAAAAACACTTACTTATCAAGATATTCCACCACAATTTCCAAGAAACAAGCATCAAGAGAAGTTGGTAGCCTTCCTTCAACCAATAGACAAGTGAAGCATCCAATTGCACAAGAGATAAGATATATATTTCCCAAATATGGAAAAACGTTTATCGAAGAGTTATGTAATTATTAAGTGAGTTATGATACCAAATGAAAATGAGATGACCTCTATTTATATTAGTGTTGATCAAAAAATTTCATCACCTGGGTTTCTCTCTCTTGGAATAAAAAAAAAATGATATTAGAAGAAGGAAATTTTGAAATATTATTATTTCATGGCACAACTCTCATTCTTAGCTTCGTCACACATTTTACAAATTAAAAATCTGAGTCTGTATGCTCAAGATATTCCCTTTTTTTTTCCAACCACCCAAGGAGAACTTTTTCCATGTGCAACACAACTACTTTTCTTGGAACCATGCCCATTTTTAGAACCATGCCCATTTTTAGAACCATTCCCATTTTATTGGAACCACATATTTTCTTGAAACCACACGTTTTCTTGGTTCTTCATCCCATGCTTAAAATTTTTCTAGTCCCTTTACCCACTCTCCCACTTCCCATACTTAGTCTAATTTACTCTTGCGGGGACACCCTTGCATCCTCCCTTACATCCGATCTTCATTACCTCCCTTCTCCTCTCATTCTTATCCCCATGCTCCCATAACCATTTTTTCTCTCTTCCACTCTACTCTCCATACTCCACATTCCACACTTATCCATTTTTCCATTTTCTTCATTCTCCACTCTCCACACTTTATACTTAGCCATTTTTCCTTCTTTCCACTCTATTCTCACTCCTTATTATACTCCATACTTAACCCATTTCCATACTTAGCCTATTTTAATTTTCATTATCCACTTTGTTAATTTTCATAATACCCACTAGTTAGTAATTTTTACCATTTTATATCCCCTCACCTACCTCCTTATGTTTCCATTCACGTAACTCCACAAAACCTACATTTAATTTTTTAATATTATTTCCTATCCTAAGTTTCTTCCCCCTTTTTGTGGACCTAACATACTGGGACATGTAGTAGTGACATGGGTTTAACCCATAATGACATGTGGCAGTGATGTGGACCAACCCCTTAATGACACAGGGCAGTGATGTGTACCTACCCACGAGTGACACATGGGATGACATGGGAATTGACCAGGTTATGACTAGGCTATGATAGAACACTAACTAGGTCATCACAATTTTATTAATTCATAAAAATTTCCCAAGGAACAAGAGCTATACCACAGTCTCTATAGTCTCCTTTGTTCCACATGAGGCCTATGGCAAACTTTTCATTAGAAACACTTAAAAAATCTTGACCATAATGCATGTGGTGTAAGGAACCATATCTATTATAATAGCCGAAAATAGTAATACTACCGAAAATAACAATGGAACAACACAATATATGAAACCACAACACCAAAATAATATTGTTATTGATAGGAAACAATGTTCATTTGTCTCTTCGAGGCGGAAACCTCCAATAGAGCATCACTCTATTACAATAATTCTCAAGAAAAATATTCTCATACCTCGACTCCTATTTATACTAAATCTATCTACCCAAAAGAACAATCTAGAGGAAAATCCTTCTAGAAGCAGAAGATTCTATTAGGTCTTCTTACATTTGACTTATTCTTCCTTATTACTATGCCTTATTAATATTGACCTTTATTACAAAGAAAATATATTATTCTACCTATGTGAGGAGTTAGGGAGATTAGGTCCCAAACATGCCCCCCCCTTGAAGAACAATGTTTTCCTCAAGGCTTGAGATGATGAAATTATTATAGAATGGTGGTCGGATCCCAGATGACATTTTTTGGAGTTGTATCTTTCCACTAGAATAACACTTCCTTGATGGTGCCCTGACGGAGACGAGGCTCACACTATTCCAATAATGTTTGTGGATGAAACCATATGGAACCTTCTTCATCCAACTCACGGAGACTGGTTTGAGTTTGGCACTTAGTTCCAATTACCATATTTAAGCAGGAGACATGAAAAATAGAATGGACCTTAGAATGACTAGGTAGGGCTAACTGGTATTCCACCAATCCCACTCACTTGAGAACTATATAAGGACCATACAATTTAGGAGAAATTTTATGAAAATGTTCAGCTTTGAGTGAAGTCTTCTTATAAGGTTGGAGTCGAAGAAACACCTAGTCCCATTCAAAAAATTTATGTTCGAAATGACCTTGATCTGTGTGTTGCTTCATGCGATTATGATCCATGACCAAATTTTCTTTGAGGGCATGGAGAATAACCTCTTGGACTGTAATATGTTTCTCAACCTCCTAAACCTTCAGAACACCTAGCATGTATGAGAGAACCGACAGTGTCTTTTGGCCATATACTGCTTCGAAAGGATTCATGCGTGTAGCTGTATGGTAATATGTGTTACACCACCATTTATCTAGGGGTAACCACTAAGCCCACCGATTTTTTCTCTCAGATGCAAAACACCTAAAATATGTTTCCAAACACTTGTTGACAATTTCAGTTTGGCCATCTGTTTGTGGATGATAGGTTGTGTTCAGATGCAATTGGGTGCCCTATAGTTTGAAAAATTCTTTCCAAACATTTCTGGTGAAAGTGGGATCTCTGTCAGAGGCAATAGAATGAGGCATGCTATGAAACAGATACTGACACTGAGAGGGAGGAGGTGAATCAATGTATGGAACGTTTGGCTATTTTCCACACTTTCATATATTAACTAAATTAACTGAATAAGATATATGCAGTTCAATTAATTATTCATAAACATGTATAACACAAACTGTATGAAGTAGATAAAATATCTTTCTTTTATTTATTTAACTTGAATGAATACAAATAAAATCAATCCTTTAATATATTCAACTTCTAATGAATATGAGAGATCCAACTCTTTGATACAAGACCGGGCTTGTAGTTCTCAGATCCAACTAAGAAATGAGGAATCCAACCCTCATAACAAGACCCAACTTGTTGATCTCCAATCCAACTGAGATGTGAGGAATCCAACCCTCATAACAACACTCAACTTGTAAACAGGCACCAACCTAATAGAATGAACTCTCATTCAATCCATTATATATATATATATATATATATATATATATATCCACCAAGACACCCTTCTTCCCTTTCTATTCCTTTTCTTATATAGTCCTCCAAGGGGTGCCACTTTGAAACAATGTGTCCTTTTGGAATGAAACATTGTACCCCTTGATTTAATTAAAAAAAATGGTAACTTTTACTAATTGATTTTCGTACACCAAATTAGATAGTTATTTTCACATGCATATTCTGGAGCAATGGAAATTAATTTCAAAATTCTACAGCATGGGTTTTGTGCATAAAATTCTTAATTAGTCGACACTCGAGAAATTTCCCCAAAAAATGTGTGAGGTGTGCGGTACATGAGGTTCTTTAAAATCAACTTGCCCATATTTTTGTTTCATCGTTAGATTCCAGATTGACTTCAATACATTTTACCTTTTCATAAATGTCTAAATCAACCTCTATATATTTCCTTTGTTGGTGACTAGTTAAACTCAATTTGTAAACATTTTACTTGATGGTGATTATTAAAATCGAATCTCTTTCAAATGCTAGTCACTTAATATTTGACTTGGTCTCACCCTTTTTCATATTCCCTTCCTTATTCGATTGAAAAACATATTTTGGTCGACTCAACTAGAAGAAATTTGACTTGAGTAATTTGATTCCGGTCGACCCAACTTGCTTCAGCCTCGACCCAACTTGATTTAAGTTTACTTCGACTTCGACCTTTGGGGAAATTCATATTACTTCTTTCTTGGATCGACTCGACTCAGAAAAAAATGATTTGAGTAATTCAATTTTGGTCGTCATGACTTTCTTTGGCCGACTTGTATTTCCCGACTCAATTTTCTTTGACTTCAACTTTCGAGGTGATTTACTTCACTTCTACTTGGAACGACTTGATTTAGAATAAAACCGACTTGTGTAATTCGAATCTTGTCGTCCCAACTTGTTTTGGACAACTTGCATTTCTCGACTCTATTTTCCTTCGACTTCGACCTTTGAGGTGATTTAATTCACTTCTACTTGGACTGAATCGATTTAGAAGAAAACTGACTTGTGTAATTCGACTTTGGTTGTCCCGACTTGTTTTGGTTGACTTATATTTCACAACTCAATTTTCCTTCAACTTCGACCTTCAAGGTAATTTACTTCACTTCTACTCGGATTGATCTTTGAATTCTTCGACTTTGACTTCTTCTACTTATCTGACTTCGACCTTCGACTTCTTCGACCTCTTTGATTTTGACCTTCGATTTCAACCTTCGATCTCTTTGAATTCAACCTTTGACTTTTTCAACTTCGACTTCTTCAACTTCTTGCTAAGATGTTTATACGAGACTTCTTGATACCTAATGCATTTTTTTTTACTTCGACCTTCGACTTTTTCAATTTCGACTTCTTCAACTTCTTGCTGATATGTTTATACCAGTTTTCTTGATATCTACTGCAATTTGTTTAACTTTGACCTTCGAATTTTTCAATTTCAACTTCTTCAACTTCTTGCTAAGATGTTTATACCATACTTGATATATATTTCATTTTATTGAAACACTCTACTTTGATCCTTTCTCCTTGCATTTAGTTAGTCGAATTGACCCATTTAATTTTTTCGAATTGACTTAAGGTTTGACTGGTCGATATAGTTGTTTCTGGCTCGACATAAGGCTTGACTGGTCGAAAATTTTCTTGCTGAGAATTATATACCAGACTTCTTGATTCTGTGACTTGTATGAATCCATATTGGATTATCCATTTACCCTTTTTGTCTGGACAATTTCTTCTTTTGTTCATGGATGCTAATAACACATTCCACCATAGACGATATTGCCACTAGGATGAGTTCATCAAGTTCATACAATATATTTAGTCAATATTATCTTTCTATTGGCAATCAAGTCGCCTTCATAAAATTATGTCCAATATTAACAATGATTCTCAAACCAATCAATCAATGATACTTCAACTATCTATCAAGTTTGACAACAATGAAAACCAAATTTCTAGCAGGTGTGTTGATGGAGACAATGCTCGCACTAGTCTAAGACTGCTTGTGGATGCAACCATATGGAACCTTCTTCATCCAACTTAGGGAGAATGGTTTGAGTTTAGAACTTAGATCCAATCACCTTCTTTAAGTAGGAGATGTGAAAAATAGGATGGAGCTTAGAATGATTGGGTAGAGCTAACCAGTATTCCACCGATCCCACTCACTTGAGAACTGTATAAGGACCATAAAATTTAGGGGTCATTTTCTGACAGTGTTAATCTTTGAGTGAATTATTCTTATAAGGTTGTAGTCGAAGAAACACCTGGTCCCCTTCAACAAATTTACGTTCAAAATGACTGTGATCTTCTTGTTGCTTCATGTGATTATGATCCATGACCAAATTTTATTCGAGGGCACGAAGAATAGCCTCTTGGACTGTAATATTTTTGTAAACCTCCTAAACCTTCGAAACACCTAACATGTATGAGAGAATTGATGGTGTATTTTTCCGTATATTGCCTCAAAAGGAGTCATGTGAGTAGTTGTATGGTAAGATGTGGTGTACCACCATTTAGCTAGGGGTAACCACTAAGCTTGTTGATTTTTCCTCTCAGATGCAAAACACCTAAATATGTTTCCAGACACTCGTTGACAATTTTAGTTTGGCCATCCATTTTTGGATGATAGGTTGTGTTGAGATACAATTGGGTGCCCTGTAGCTTGAACAATTCTTGCCAAAAATTGTTAGTGAAAGTGGAATCTTTGTCAAAGACAATAGAATGAGGCATGCCATGAAGCTTGAAGATATTATCCATGAATATTTGAGCCACTTTGGATGCAGTGAATGGGTTTTGAAGAGCACATAAATGAGGATATTTAGAAAGAGAGTCGGTGACCACCATGATGACTGAATTATTTCCTTATTTAGGTAAGACAACAATGAAATCCATAGAAATATTTCTCCAAATAGCAGGGGGTATTGAAAGCGATTGGAGTGTGCCCAGAGCTTTGAATTTTTCTCACTTGTTGCATTGAAAAACCTCACATTTAGCCACAAAGGTGTGGATGTCCTGTTTCATACCATTCCAGAAAAAAAGAACATTTGACCCGTTCAAATATTTTGGTAAACCCTGATTTCCCAACCATGGGTGAAGCATGAAGCTCAGAAATCATCGTGGATTTAAGTTTTGATTGTTTTATTAAATACAAATGAACTTTGTAGTGAAGCTCTTCATTGTGACAAGAGTACCCTAGATATTCTAGAGAATTGTGTTGCAATTGGTTGATCATGCTAGAAATTTTGGGGTCTTGCAACCATTCCTAACGAACATCTTGGAGCCAATCTGGTACAATGAAGGAGAGGGAGAAAAGGGACCCTTATTCTTCATACTTCCTAGAAAGAGCATAAAAAACTAAATTTTCCTTTCCCTTCTGGTAAATGATCTCATAATCATAGCCAAATAGCTTGGTCACCCATTTTTTGTTAATTTTTTACTATTGTTATTAGGTTATTTCCAAATTTCAACATGCCCCCTTAACGAGAAGATTATTATAATGACATGACCCAATACGACATCATCAAGAGAAGGAGAGGGAAACATCATCATCATCATCTGGAGCACTGACTGACACATCTATAAATCATCGAAAGTTTTTCTCATCATCAATATCATCATCGTTTACAACATGGAGCTGGAGTAACATCATCATCATCATCATCATGAAATTGAAACATCAACATCAATAGGATGAAGCTATAACAACAACATAATCAACATCACGAAGCTGGTACAACATCATCAACAACACAACGTTGAAAAAACAACATAATCAACATGTGGCAACAGAATGGCGCACGTGCATCAACAAAAAAATGTGTGGTACTCTGACAGACCGTCCTTACTAGACCTTCGAGATATTCCCAGTAATCATAAGATTCCCTAGGATATAAAATCCTAACAAGCGACCACGTGGTACTCTCATAGATCATCCTTACCAGACCTTCGCGATCTACCCAGGAATCATAAGATTCCCTAGGATATAAAATCCTATTGGAACTACCACTATTGACCACAACTGGAATATACATGCATAGGTACTCTAACATATCGTCCTTACCGAACCTTCAGGATCTTCTCAATGATGATCAATCTCCTAGGATATAAAATCCTAACAGAGCTACCCATTGTTGGTCAGGATACCATAGTATCATCAACATCACTCCCCCTTTTGAGGGAGGTCCTTTCGGACAACACCAATATTGTCTTGGAAGTACTCAAACTTCACACAAGATAGAGGCTTGGTCAACACATATGCAACCTCCTCATCTGTGCCAACATATTAGAGTTTTACGGCTCCCCTCTGGACCATATAACGAATGTAGTGATACCAGATCTTTATGTGCTTCGATTTATCATGGAACACTGGGTTATCCATCATCTTTATACAACTTTGGTTATCACATAGAATCATGGTGGCTTCCATATCCAGACTGAACAGACCTATCAACAACTTCTGAATCCATATGGATTCACAACTGGAGAAACATGCGACAATGTATTCCACTTCTGTCGTGTTGAGAGCAATAGTGGATTGCTTCCTAATTTTCCATGAAGTCATGGCTAACCCCAAAATGAAACAACATCCTAAAGTGCTCTTCCTATTTGAATAAATTCCAGCCCAATCTTAATCAATATAACCATATGTTTTGAATTCATGATATCGAGTATAAAAGAGACCATAATCCAATGTACCCTTAAGGTAGATCATCACATGATTTACATCTACAAGGTGAACACGTCTAGGCTCCACTAGATATTGATTCAAGGTGTTCACAACAAATCATATATATAGCCTGGTATTCGTCATATACATCAATGATCCAATAATATGTCTATATAGAGTAGCATCAACCAACTCTGATGAAGTATCAATCAGGAGCTTCAAATTCATTTCCATGGGTCTGTTCATGGATTTACATTCCAACATGTCAAATCTCTTCAGTATTTAAACTGCATACTTCCCTTGGTTAAGGAATATATTCTCTGGGATCTACCAACAATCAAGACTTGAGAAATAATTCATCGGGCCTAGCTCTTTCATATCAAACTCTGTAGCAATCTTCTTCTTGCAATATGTGATGAGATTTTCTTCTCTAGTCAAGAGAAAATCATCCACATATAGTAGCACAATGACTGGCTCATCATTCATAACCTTGAAGTAAAGGTTATAATCAACTTTACTCTTGCTAAAGCCCAAGCTTGTTAGGAAACTATCAATTCTGCCATACCAAACTCTAGGAGCTTGCTTCAACCCGTACAAAGCTTTCTTCAACCTACAGAGATGAGTCTTTCTATCTTCAACCGCAAACCCTTGTGGTTGTTCTATATACACTTCTTCTTCAATAACACCATTTAAGAAATTTGTTTTCACATCCATTTGGTGTAATTTCCACTTCATTTTAGCTGCAAGAGATATGATGGTTTTGATAGAAGTGTATCTGGCTATAGGAGAAAATGTTTCTTCATAGTCAATACCTTGCTTTTGAGAAAAACCACGAGCCACAAATCTTTCCTTATATTTTTCAATACTTCCATCTGCTGCATGTTTTATTTTGTATATCCACTTGGAAGATACCACATCTTTGTTCTTTGGTCTAGGAACTACTCCCATACATCATTCTTTATAATTGAATGGTATTTTTCTATCATGGCATCCATCCATTCTTTCCTCTGAATGACTTCTTCAAAGAAAGTAGGTTTTTTTTCTATGAGATCACACATCAAGGCCATATAGCTGGAGACTAGATTAGGTTTCTTGCATTGTCTCATGGTTCCTTCAGAGGTGTTAGAAATTTTCAGATCCCACCCAGTTTCAGTCTCACTGATTTTTCAGCCAAAGTTAAATGCTGAAACTCTAGTTTCAGCACTGTTTCAGCATATGTCTCAACACTGTTTCAGCATATACTCAGCACTGTTTCAGCATATGCTCAACACTGTTTCAGCATGTACTCAACACTATTTCAGCATATACTCAGCACTGTTTCAGCATGTACTCAGCACTATTTCAGCATGTACTCAACACTGTTTCAGCATATACTTAGCACTGTTTCAGCATATACTCAGCACTGTTTCAGCATATACTCAGTGGTGTTTCAGCATATGAAATAGCGGTGTTTCAGCATATACTCATCACTGTTTCAGCATATGAAACAACAGTGTTTTAGCATATAAAAACTTAACAGAAAATAAACTTCAGAACTGAAACATGAGGATTCTGAACATCGTTTTCAACGCAGAAATAAAATATCAGCAATATGCAAAACGCAGAAAATATAGACACAAATATTTTCGGTCTAACTTTGACCCTGGAAAAACCCACAAGGGGAAAACCAGTGAGAGGGCTTTTTATTATTTATAAGCTTCTGAGAAATTTCTTTTACAACATATTCATCTTCAAAAATTTACACAAACTTATCTGGACTTTCTTTCACAAAAAAATCCTTTTGAACAGTCCTGGAAAATGCTCCTCGAGTTCTGTCCCAGAAATTCATACAACTGTATGGCTATCCCAGCAATTAATGCTGTACGGACTATCCCAAAACTTGTGCCAAAACTCTGCTAAGACTGTATGGAAAACCCAACATAAACAACTCCTTGTAAACCGTGTTGTACGGCCCCCAAGATTCGTGCCAAACTATACGGACTGTACGGAAATACACTCAGAAATATATTACAGCAGTTACCTCAATTTCTGTGCCAACAAATGTTGTATGACAGCCTTGGAATGCATGCCAATACTCTCAGAAATTGCAACTGTTGTCCTCCTCAATTTCTGTGCACATTAAATGTTGTACGACCTCCACAAATCCATACGGTACAGCTTGTTCTTCCTTGTTGTCTGAAATTCATACTTCTCTTTACCTTGGGATGTGTGCTCTCCTTCAGCAAATGCTGTCTCTTTTCTCAGCTCGACCTCTCTCTCTCTCTCTCTGGCATCTCACCAAAGATCTGACCTTAGCATCTCACCAAAGGTCCCTTCTCTTGGCATCTCACCAAGAGTCTCTTGATCTTGGCATCTCACCAAAGATCCAACCTTGGCATCTCACCAAAGGTCCCTTCTCTTGGCATATCACCAAGAGTCTCTTGATCTTGGCATCTCACCAAAGATATGACCTTGGCATCTCACCACAGGTCCCTTACTCTTGGCATCTCACCAAGAGCCTCTTGGAATCTTTCCTTGTTCTCTCAACAAGAATGCTTCGACTCCCCAAGAATGGGTTTGCCCTCTTGTCTTAGTCGACCTCATGAGGGAAGGTGAGGAGTTTTTTAATCTAACAGCTGAGATTAGATTAGATGGGTGGATGAGATTTGGTGTCTCTTCACTCACCCTCACTTTAATCATAAAGTCACCTTTTAATTTGCATCTCACAAATTAATTTGACTAAGACCCACATTCGACACTTTCTCCCCCTTAGGCGCCTAGGGAAGAGAAACACTTGCCTCGGTACTTTATTTTAATTAAAAATTTAACACTCCCTCATACTGAGGTAAGTGTTACTCAACACTCCAAGCTTGTCGAAAAATACAAACTTTCCCCTGTTCAATGACTTCTTCAGTCTACACACATGAGACTCTCTCCCATGCACCTCAGGCTTCTTCCCAGAGAAAGCCTCCTTAGGAGTCATGCTCCCCACTACCCTGTGAGGACTCCTGTTCTGCAAATAAACTGCAGTGTAGCATGCCTCAGCCCATAGAAATAGTGGCAGACCCTGATCATGTAACAAGGCTCTCGCAGCCCCAACAATGGCCATGTTCTTCCTCTCAACAACCCCATTCTGTTGCGGGTTGTAAGGAACAGTCAACTCCCTCCTGATGCCCTCTCCTGCACAGAAATCCATAAACTCCTTGGAGGTATACTCACCCCCATTGTCCCATCTCAGGACTCTGATTTTCTTCCTTGTCTGGTTCTCCACAAGAGCTTTGAACTCTTGGAACTGACAGAAGAAAATCCAGGACTTCTGAGAGAAGTCATCAATGAATACAACATAGTGTAGGGATCCAGTCAACAATGCCGAAGACATCGGGCCACATACATCTGAATGTATAAGATCAAGTATCCCTGTTTCCCTACTATCACTGCTCGGAAAAAAAGTCTTGGTGTACTTTCTCAAGATACACCCCTTGCACAACTCATGGTGCTATGAACTGAAATCTGGAACTCCCGTCACCAATTCCCTCAGAACTCGCAAAGCCCCATGGTGCAAATGTGCCATCCTTCTGTGCCATATCTCACATAGGTCACTGTTGCTGCTGGTAGAATGAATCAATGCTCTCACTGGTTGGAACAAGAACTTATACAGCCTCACATGTCTAGTACCAATCACTTTGGCTGAAGTGATGCTAGACCCTCTGGGGAAAAGAAGCACCTGCCCATCACGAAACAAGACCTCATGGCCCTTCTCCTCAATAGTAGAAACTGACACTAAATTCTTCTTCAAGCCCGGAACATAAATAACCTCCATCAAAATCATGGGAGGCAAAGACTCCCTCTGAAATGATACGATCCCACAACCAGCCACCTTGACCTCCCGGTCATCTCCAAGCACTACCTCTACATCTCCACACTGAGTAAGATCCGTCAAATGCTCACGAACTATTGTCATATGGCAAGAAGCACCACTGTCAATATACCAAGTATCGGGAGTAGTGGTCCTCGAGGAAAGACACGCAATCAAGGAAAATTCCTTGTCAAACTTAGTGGAAATCTCTTCCACCTTTGCTGAAGATGCTGTTTGTCTCGACCTTGGCATCTCACCAAGAGTCTCTTGATCTTGGCATCTCACCAATGATCCTCTCCTTGGTCTCTCACCAAGTGACTTCCTCTCGAAGTGATTGTTGTCCCAACTTTTTGTCTGTTGAAATTTCTGCCTCTTTTCAACTCAGCTCTGATACCATGTTAGAAATTTTCAGATCCCACCCAGTTTCAGTCTCACTGATTTTTCAGCCAAAGTTAAATGCCGAAACTCTAGTTTCAACATTGTTTCAGCATATGTCTCAGCACTGTTTCTAGCATATACTCAGCACTGTTTCAGCATATGCTCAGCACTGTTTCAGCATGTACTCAACACTGTTTCAGCATGTACTCAGCACTGTTTCAACATGTACTCAACACTGTTTCAGCATGTACTCAACATTGTTTCAGCATATACTCAGCACTGTTTCATCATATACTCAACATTGTTTCAGCATATACTCAGTGGTGTTTCAGCATATGAAACAACGGTGTTTCAGTATATACTCAACACTGTTTCAGCATATGAAACATCGGTGTTTCAACATATAAAAACTTAATAGAAAATAAACTTCAGAACTGAAACATGAGGATTATGAACATTCTTTTCAACACAGAAATAAAATATCAGCAATATGCAAAACTCAGAAAATATAGACACAAATATTTTCGGTCTAACTTCGACCTTGGAAAAACCCACAAGGGAAAAACCAATGAGAGAGGGCTTTTTATTATTTATGAGCCTCTGAGAAATTTCTTTTACAACATATTCATCTTCAAAAATTTACACAAACTTATCTGGACTTTCTTTCACAAAAAAAATCCTTTTGAACAGTCCTGGAAAATGCTCCTCGATTTCTGTCCCAGAAATCCATACAACTGTATGGTTGTCCCAGCAATTAATGTTGTATGGACTATCCCAAAATTTGTGCCAAAACTCTGCTAAGACTGTATGGAAAACCCACCATGAACAACTCCTTGTAAACCGTGATGTACGACCCCCAAGATTCGTGCCAAACTATACGGACTGTACAGAAATACACTTAGAAATATATTACAGCAGTTACCTCAATTTCTATGCTAACAAATGTTGTATGACAGCCTTGGAATGCATGCCAATACTCTCAGAAATTGTAGCTGCTATCCTCCTCAATTTCTGTGCACATTAAATGTTGTACGACCTCCACAAATCCATATGGTACGGCCTGTTCTTCCTTGCTGTATGAAATCCATACTTCTCTTTTCCTTGGGATGTGTGCTCTCCTTCAGCAAATGTTATCTCTTTTCTCAGCTCGACCTCTCTCTTTCTCTCTGGCATCTCACCAAAGATATGACCTTGGCATCTCACCAAAGGTCCCTTCTCTTGGCATCTCACCAAGAGTCTCTTGATCTTGGCATCTCACCAAAGATCCGACCTTGGCATCTCACCAAGGTCCCTTCTCTTGGAATCTCACCAAGAGTCTCTTGATCTTGGCATCTCACCAAAGATCCGACCTTGGCATCTCACCATAGGTCCCTTGCTCTTGGCATCTCACCAAGAGCCTCTTGGCATCTCTCCTTGTTCTCTCAACAAGAATGCTTCGACTCCCTAAGAATGGGTGTGCCCTCTTGCCTTAGTCAACCTCATGAGGGAAGGTGAGGAGTTTTCTAATCTAACGGATGAGATTAGATTAGATGGGTGGCTGAGATTTGGTGTCTCTTCACTCACCCTCACTTTAATCATAAAGTCACCTTTTAATTTGCATCTCACAAATTAATTTGACTAAGACCCACATTCGACACTTTCTCCCCCTTAGGCACCTAGGGAAGAGAAGCACTTGCCTTGGTACTTTATTTTAATTAAAAATTTAACAAGGGGCACCATACTTCTCTGCATCTTGAATAAGTTTTCTTGCCCAATATGGCTTTCTCTTGTGAGAGATCATCATACGGGGAGTTTCTTGAGATTCTATCATATCATGATCTTCTGGAATCTCGTCATCAAGGTTAACTATAACTTCCTTCATGGTTTCTGTAACTCTGAGAGCTACAGGTTCTTCTTCATATACTTATTCAAGCTGGAATTTCCTTAATCTTTTGAGTGCTACATATTCATAAAAGGTTACATCTCTGTTGATCTCAATATGATGGTAACCTGGTATGTAAATTCCAAAGTCCTTAGAGACCTCACATTATCCAACAAATATTTCCTTCTTTCTTGAAGGATCCAACTTAGTTCTCTTTTCTTTTGGAACGTGTACAAATACTGCACAACCAAATATTTTGAGGTGACTTACTTCTGGTTTCTTTCTGGTGAACATTTCTTTGGAAGTTTTGAATCCAAGTGCACTATGGGATAATCTGTTTTGGACATATATTGTTGTTCTTGTTGCTTCATCCCATAAGTGCATTGGAAGATCTTGATCGTGAATGTATTTACTTCTTCCATAATCGTTCTATTCTTTCTTTCTGCTACACCATTTTGTTGAGGATTATAGGGAGTGTTGAGCTCCCTATTAATCCCGACATCTTTTCAAAAACTTCCAAATTCATTTGAAGTGTACTCTCCTCCATTTTTTGACCTGAGTATCTTAATTTTCCTTTCCGAGAGGTTTTCTACCAAGGCTTTGAATTCATTGAACTTTCCAATTACTTCATCTTTTGACTTCAAGAAATAAACCCAATTCTAACGAGAGTAATCATCAATAAAGGATACATAGTATACATACCCTCTTAGAGAGGTTGATGGAATTGGATAACATATATCTGAGTGGATAAGCTCCAATATTCCTTATTCTTTATTGTCTCTCTTTGGAAAATAATTCTTTATGTTCTTTCCTTCTGCACATCCCTTGCATACACCTTCATGATCAACCTTTAATTCTGGTTAACCTATAACTACCTTTCTTACATATGGTAAGGATTTGTAGTTGATGTGAGCTAGTATTCTATTCCAGAGTTCACAAGGACTTTTAGTAGAGTGATTTAAGGCTACATATGAGTGACCTTTTAACTTTTACAACCCACCTTCTTATGTTCCATTAACAATTGCATCTTCTATAGTTTTTCCTTTAGGCCACATAAGAACTTCACCATCTATGAATGCAACCCTAAAATTTCCCTTTAGGCCACATAAGAACTTCACCATCTATGAATGCAACCCTAAAACCTTTCTTATCTAGAGTTGAGATAGAAATTAAGTTCTTTTTCAAACCTGGTACATAGAGTACATCCTTCATTCTCATTGGAGTTCCTGAATCAAGTTTGTAGGTGGATTCTCCCATTCCTTTGATAGGGTACTGATAATCATCTCCAAGTGAAACTTTCTGGGGAAGTCATTTTCTGTAAGGATAGAGAGAATTTCCTTCTGACCTATCATGTGCTTATAGGAACTGTTATCTATAAGACAAGTATCCTCTCCAGGTGTCACAGATCCTAAGAGGGATGAAAACAAAACATAATCTTCAATCTCTTCTTTGGTTAAATTCTTGGGTGGCTCATCATATTCAGCTGCATGGGCATGGTGTATTTTGTTATTTATCCTTTTGTATTCTTCTCTTCTAGTAGGACAATTATTAGCAATGTGTCCCATATTATCACAATGATAACATTGATAGGAGGAGAAATCTTTTCCCTTTCTTTGACCCTTATGATATTTTTGGAATCTCTTTGGAGAGTGATATTCTTTATGAAAGTGGGTCTCCTTTTGAAAATGAAAATTTTTCTTCCCACCCTTAGCATGAGAAGCTAGGGCTTGATATTCATCTCTTAATAGGACGACTTCTCGGTTGGCCACTCTTGCTTCTTCTTGAACACATTCTTCCCATAAACTGTAAAATTGGATTTTCTCTTTTCTTTCACAAATAGTTTGGATGAAGGCATCCCACGATCTTGTGAGACCATTAAGAGTTGTCATTATGAGTTCATATTCATCCAAGTTTTCTCCTATTGCCTCTAACTATTCCTTGAATTGAGAAACCCTAGAGAAATAGTCTTGAATTGTTTCTCCTTTTTGCATCTTCGTATTCTTGATTTGGGTTCTCAACTTCATCTTTTGGTTGATGTTCTTTCCTTCATACATTTTGGTTAGGGAATCAAACATGTATTTTGGAGTATTCTTAGAAGAAACTTGAGGGATCAAGTGGTATTTAATGGAATCTGCAATTATTCTTTTGGCCTTAATCATATCCTTCTTGTACTTCTCTTTGGCTGCATTTTCTTCGGGTTCCGGTACATTTTATTTTATGAATTTTGCAAGGTCATTCTCTTCAAGAATGAGACCAATTACGTACTTCTAGGCACAAAAATTTTCCACAGCTTCTAACTTGTCAACAAGCTTGGTGCTTGCATACATCTTGACCTAAAGCTAAGAAAATGACCAGAAAATGAAAATGCTAAAAAATTGAAACTGATCTTACTAGGAGATGCATTAGGCTGAGGCGAGTTTGTTGGAGTTGACCGTTTTAGATAAATCCAAGTTTTACCCCATGAAACTTGGCCTGTGCAATTCTGGAATGGTACTTCTGGTATTGGTTTTGGTTTTCTAGTTTTCTAGTACTAGTCAAAACTAGGGTTTGATTTTCTAGAGAAACTGGCCACTGAAAAGGTTCGCTCAAGCTACCAAAATATACGCTAGGGAAGGAAGCACTTCCCAAGATATTTTTAGGTTAAAAATTCCTTTTCAGTAGAAAGCCCTAATTTTCTTGTACAACAACAATGACGTCTAGATACCTAGTGAAAGATGCTCTATTCAATCAATATTTGATACCATGTTAAGTTTTTACTACTGTTATTAGGTTATTTCCAAATTACATGAGAATTTATTGCATTTCCAAAACAACAACATAAATAGGATCACTGAAAGAAACACAATCACAAGGTACACACCATTTTTTCCTGGGAAACCCTCATGGGGGAGAAAACCCAAAAAAATATTCCTCAATAATAGATTGCCAATAAAATGCCAAGACTAAGACCAAAACACCAAGAGTAACATAATATTGAGCATGTGCCTCTCTTCTCCTTCCACCTACAACTGCAACTTCCTTCAATATATGCACACTAGATGAGTGAGTGTGAGTGTGAATAAGTGAGGCACCATCCTCACATATAAATACTAGTTGAGGAGGCACTAGGGTTGTATCTCTTCACTTAGTAGGGACGAATTCTTCTAGAAGTGGTTAAAACCACTTTATAAACAATAGGGGCCGACTTTACAAATACCACCATATAAATATGGTTTGACTAATCCACAAAAAGGTATTTGATCTTATACAAGAACCGACACGATCAATCCACAAAAGGGGATTTGATATATAATATAGTAACTCAAATATAATTAGAATATTATTCTAAGTTACAATATTTCAACACTCCCCCTTAACGAGAAGGGTATTCTAATGACATGACCCAATACAACATCATCAAGATAAGGAGAGAGAAGCATCATCATCAACATCTAGAACACTGACTAGCACATCTATAAATCATCAGAAGTTTTTCTCATCATCAATATCATCATCTTTTAGAAAATGAATCTAGAGTAGCATCATCATCATCATCATCAAAAACATGAAGCTGAAAAATCAACATCAATAGCATGAAGTTGTAACAACAACATCATCAACAACATGAAGTTGGTACAACATCATCAACACCATGAGGCTGAAACAAAAACATAATCAACATGTGGCAACAAAATGACGCAGGTGCATCAACAAAAACATTTGGGGTACTCTGATAGACCATCCTTAGTGGACCTTCGAGATCTACCCAGGAATCATAATATTCCTTAGGATATAAAATACTAACAAGATACCAAGTGGTACTCTGACAGACTGTCCTTACCGAACCTTCAGGATCTGCCTAGGAATCATAAGATTCCATAGGACATAAAATCCTAATGGAGCTACCACTACTGATCACAACTGACATATACATGCATAGGTACTCTGATAGACCATCCTTACCGGACCTTCTGGATCTGCCGAGGGAAATAATGCTAGAATGAACCTTTTTGAGGATCTTTTCCATTCGATTGGAACTGATTATCTCAAAGGAGACTGCTATGATTCCTTTGAACTTATACAATGGTCCCTCCGATTGGAATTGCATGTTTAATTCCTTAAAATCCATGAGAATTGGGCCAAGAGTGCATAACCATTCAACACCGAGCATAATCTCACAACCACCCATGTCTATAACAAACATATGGGATTTCAGGTGATACTGACCAATTTGGAGCCACACATTTTCACAACGTCCCCCACATTTCATGGAACCTCCATTGGCAATCATGATTTGAAAATTATTGATGGTGTAGATGTAACAATTGATTCTTGGGCAATGCAGCGATGAAGAAAATGATGGGTTCTACCATTTTCAAAAAGGATGATTAGTTTATGTTTTTTAATGTAACCAATTAACTTTACGGTTTGGGGAGAAGAGAAGCCAGTGAGTGAATAAAGTGAAATCATTGGTTCAACTTCTGGTGGATCAGAGGGTGGGGTCAGATCATATGGTGGTGGTAGCTCATCCACAAGTGAAAAAACTTCCTCTTCTTAAGAAACATCCTCAGTCATGGCCATACAAATTTTATGTTCCTTACACTTGTGCACGGGAAAACATTTTTCATCATAATTATAAAAAATACCCTTGAGTTGGCGTTCAATCATTTTGGCCCAAGTTAAATTTTGGATCTTGAGGGGATTTGCAGGAGGGGTGGGATTGGTGGCCAAGTCTTGGGGTGGGACATGAGAACATGGGCAAAAATTTCATATTTTAGGCCACTGATAAAGAATTCCATGAATAAGGAATATGGCATGCCATCCTTTTTGAAATCCAAGTGCTCAAATGTTGTGATAAATTCTTCCACTATCCTAGACTGCTTCAACTTGGTCAAATGACCTAAATAGTGGGTGTCTGAATCAAAGCAGTCATAAATATGTGCAACAAACTTTGTCCAATCAACATACCCTTGGTGTGCCTTTCTACTCCATTGGTACTATTTCCATCATTCTGGATCCAGATGTAGGATACCATAACGAAGCTTGGCTAAATAATTAGTAATGCCATAAATATAGGAATATTGTTCCATTTGAGTGACCCATCCTATGGGATCCGAGCCATTAAATTTTTTCACCTCAATTCTAGGAAGGAATAGGTCCCAAGGAAGGTGGGTGGAATGAGTACCTTGGTAATGGGAAGATTCATGGTCTTCATGATAAGATGGCTCTTTATAAGAGGAAGGGTTCAAAGAACAACCCATCAATTGGTCAAGTGTGTCTTTGATGTCTTTGATGTTGGCACATTGGTCTTGGAGGGTTTGAACAGAGGAATTGAGCTTGCTTGCTAATGTTGGAATTGAGATTCTTGATGTCCTTGTTTTGAAGGTTTTCAACAATTAATGTATTGAATTCTTGGGCACGGGTGGTGGCCATTTGGGTAGAGGTAAACAATGGTTAGGAAAATGGGATAGGTGGTGAATAAGGGTGTTGGTAAGGGTGGGTGGGACCACTAAGAAGAATGGTGACAAGTGATATGTACCATGAGGATCAAGGCGAAAAAGGGGATCCAATGGTATAGGGCCCAAATAAGGGTGTTAGGAAAGGGGTCAAGTCCACTAAAAAAATTGTATTAATAATGATAGGTACCATGGTAATCAGGGAAAAGAGAGGAATCCAATGGGATAGGTCCCAAATAAGTTTTCCTACGAGACCACTATAGCTTTTTTTTACTCCTATGAATTTTTACTCAGATCTAAATAATACTGCAGTGTTGGAATGCCCAAATTCTTAATAGGAAAAAAGTACTGTCGAAATGCCTAAATTTTGAACAAGAGAAATCTTGTTTGCTCCCTTTCTATTTTTTTTGTGTCCCGAGGTTTAGGGTTTTGTTAGGGTTTCTACAGAAAAGGTTTTACCTTGTGCTATATCTCTTTGATATACGTGCGGGGTAGAACAATAGTACTTGGCCCAATATCTTAGGGCACCAACTAAGGAGGGTAGACCATACTCTTAGTCGTACTACCTGATTACCTAGGTACTAGAGAGTATGTTCCCAAGATTTGTTCTCAGTGGCATTATAGCAGTTAGGTGACCGATTGGTTTATCTATGAAGGGCTTCAAGATAGCTAGGTCGATCCATATACAGGTGTTGTTTGATGCACTACCACTCGAAAGGGTACCAACAAGGGTTACAAGGGTAGCCAAGAATATGCACTTATGTAACACTTGTAGTTCATGCGTGTATGCTTCTCCGACCATGGATTTATGCATTGGACGATATATTTTATAGCTTTAAGATGCCATAATACGTCTCTACCTTGAAAAAACATATCCCATAATTTTTTGTCAAAGAAAGTTCTCTTATACCACTTGTAAGGTACCATATCTATTATAATAGCTGAAAACATAAATAGTGTAGAGAACAATAGTGGAACAACACAACATACAAAACCATAGCACCAAAATAATGATAAAATATAGACAAGAACAACAAGCTGACATAAAAGGCTCACTAGCCAACACTTTTTTATTCACACCAATGTTACATATTTATAGTACAATGGGTGATGCCACCTCATAGACATATTTTCTCTAGATGCTAAAATAATGCATGATAATTAGGCTATGAAATCTTAACTAACTCATTAGTCATCACTTGAGGATATATTACTAATATCCTAAATGAATAATACAAATATAGGTGACAATTAGACTTAGTGATTGGTTAAGGTAATCCATAGGTTAACATTACTCCCATCAATCACAAGTCCGATCAATAAGTCTAACTTTATATTTCATCACTTGCAAACAAGTTAGCATTGATTGAAGAGTTTCTTTGTTTAATATTACTGTGTTGCCTTTAGTGGTGTTTATTAGAGTGTTCATAAACTCTAATAATTCGAGACTTCGAGCCATTTCAAAATACTAAATGAGGTATCCTTATGCAGGTAGATCCTGATTACAATTTGACTCAAAAAAATAAGGCTTACTTGCAACTCACTCATTTGAATCGCTTGCTTGAAATTCACGCTTGCTTGAACTCGCTTGAACTATGATTCTAGGAAGTTGAGGATGTTGGTTATCACCGAAAACGCATCCCAAAAGTATTACAATGATTTGAGTTTCAACTACTCAACCTTTTCAACATAGACTTGGAAATGGAATGACACAAGCAAGTTGTGGGTGTCGGGTTCAACTGAGAATGCACCCAATAACAAAGTCAACCTAAGTTTGATATTGACACTTACAAAGGATTATTGCAAGTTTACAATGAATGTTGATTCAAAAATTGATCTTTAATGCTATGTTGATTCTTTGAGTCCTTGATTATGAGCTTGATGTGTGCAATGTTGACATGATTGCTAATTTGATATCTTCACTGCTACTTGATTACTCGTGCTTCAATGTATGTGCTTCACTGGCATTAATTGTGTGATTACATTAACTTGCTATGGATTTCATGTGTGTATAGTTGTACAATAAATTACAAACGTAGTGTAAAAAATAAACACAAAAAACCTATGAAAACATTCAAGGAATCATTCCCCATTGCACATAATGCAATGTGTTCATAATATCCCCTTATTCAATTTCAAGTGGATCTAGGACATAGAGAAAAAGACTTTATTTTATTATGGATTCCCTTGTCATCACAATAAAATGTCGACTGAAGGAAGACCATACTTATCATGAGCTTATAAAACACTCATGAATAGGTTTTACAATGATTGACCATCATGACCTTAAAAACCCACTATCTCAATGTGGACATAATAACTTCCCAAAAATGGAAAACAAACCATGTAATAATGGTTTTCCATACAATGACATGGTCATAAGAATTCCTTGAGATGCCAAAGGCTTATACCCCCCATCTATCCTTATTACAAATTATTCCAAAATGTGACTTATACTCACTATGCATGTGTGAGTTTAAAAAAAAAAATGAAGATAGTGTTGTTCCAATAAAGGATTAGTGCACTTGTGTATTTGTCGACCAGAAAATTGAGCCATTTTGGTGGTTTTGCATAAAAATATAAATTTTAATGGAGCAACGAAAACTCCACTTTCTCCAATAGCATATTTCCCTCTCTGCATGCACTGATTTAATGCCCAACAAAATATAATATGCAAAGGTGATTAGAACAATGCCTAAAAACGATTTTTCCTCGATCAATTCCCCAAGGGAGATGGGATGAAAAGTTGCAGTAACTAGAAGAGTGCCTCTTAGATCAAAGAACAATACATAAAGAGGACTTCTGTGAGCAATGAATACTTCAATTACCATTCTTGAAAGGCATTAAACTTCTCAGACTCGAGCAACTTGGTCGACATTCACTTTCCCGGCTTTACTGGAATTTATTTTTCTCTATTCTCTAGATGCCAAAATTTTTCCCAATTAATATCTCCCTTCAGCATAGAGATTATATCATTGGAAATAAGAGCCAAGCACTACAATTAGCATCTTTCATTGTTCTCAGGTTCTCTCATTGGAATCAATTTTGTTGGGAAGAGATAAGAGGTTAATGTTCCACATGACCTCCTGCAGATTCACCAAGACTTTCAAAATGCAGATTTAATGTATCGATCATTAGATCATTCAATCAACATTATTCTTGTCCTGTCCCAGTGGCTTGCACAATCAAATTGTTGGTTCAAAGAAGGGCCACATCATGACATTAATATCGACCTTGATCTTATAAAAAATATGGATTCATATGAAGTTTGAATTCCTAATTATCTCAGATTCGAACTTTGTTATGCTAACTGACTGATGGATTTTCCTCCATCCTACGTGTCTTGCTAGACTGGTAGATGCGGAACCATATTGGTCTAAATTTGCAAGGAAACATTTCAAAAGAAATTGATCTCGATCTCTCCTTTAAACATTGCATGGGATTCTATGGGCTCATCCATTACGACAATGAGAAGATGGATATCCTCTGCTCATAATCCCCATGGGATTTTGTGCAACAAACCAATGTCATTGATGAGGGGATTATTTGAATAGCCACTGATGTACATCAGAAGACTGCACACATAGGTGCAACTTCCAGTAACACTCACCAATACTTGGAGTTCATTGATAGAAAATACTATTGAATTGAAGGGTAGGCGACTGGTAAAAACAAGGATCTTCACGTCACCTTTACAACTTCTATTGTTGTGATCAATCGTGTTTCCTCCACATTGCGGATCTCATGATTGGCCTTTAAACTTGGTCACCCATCTCAAAAAAATAAGATATGCAACATCTAGCAGATCTAGTTCTCAAAAATACTATAGTAAATCATATCTGAAGCATTCCACTGAAGCATTGTGCGATGGGGAGTCAATGATTAAATGACCAGACTCAGTTTTAAACCACTTGGAGTGATGGGGAGATGGATATTAAATGGTATTATTTATAGATATGACTACTGCACATATTTCATGATTTCATGCATATAACATAGAACCAAAAATAGACTAATCTGGATCCACTCAATACATGATTATCAACAAATTAAACAATCTCCATATTTTATATCTAGAGTCTAATGTGCCCGAAGACTAGATCTATGCATTATGGAAATAAAATATTTTTCAACATAGGTAAGGGGAATGTGGAGAATTGAAATGGTTGGATATTGAAGAGAATGGCATGCAAGAGGGAATTTTCTCAGAACAATGATGTGGAAGCTTGTGCCCAATTACAATAGATTTTGTGCCAAAATACATGACTCAAAAAAAATAAAATTTGCCTTATTCAATTTTTGATGCGTTGTAAATTCTGTACACTGATGTAGAACACGCGCCAAAGTTTGAATCACGTTCGTACAATGTATCGACTGTGACTCTCTTTATTTTCATGATTGTGCATCCCAAATATTATAGATCTGCAATTTTTTGGTATAGGCAACAAGGCTACTATCATACAACTCCATGGAAAACTACTATCATGCTTTCAAGCCCTTAAGATCATAAGAGCTCTGATACCAATTGATAAAATATAGACAAGAACAACAATATGACAGAAAAGGCTCACTAGCCAACACTTTTGTATTCACACCAATGCTCCATATTTATAGTACAATGGGTGATGCCACCTCATAGAGAGATTTTATCTAGATCCTAAAATCATGCATGATAATTAGGCTAGGAAATATTAACTAATTCATTAGTCATCACCTAAGGATATATTACTAATATCCTAAATGAATAATACAAATATAGGTGACAATTGGACTTAGTGATTGGTCAAGGTAAGCCATATGCTAACAAATAATACCTTTATTGATAGGAAACACTGTTCGCTTGTCTCTTCGAGGGGGAAACCTCCAACAGAGAAATGATCTATTACAATAATTATCAAAAAAAGAATTCTCATACCCTCGACTCCTATTTATACTAAATCTATCTACCCAAAAGAACAATCTAGAGGAAGATCCTTCTAGAAGTGGAAGCTTCTATTAGGTCTTCTTACATTTGACTTATTCTTCCTTATTACTAGGCCTTATTAATATTGACCTTTATTACATGGAAAATGTATTATTCTACCTACATGAAGGGTTAGGGAGGTTAGGTACCTAACATTTGGGATTGTAATTTGTTTTAAAAGGGAGAATTGTGATGAAGGGCTAGGATTAACTCATAGAATTGATGGACCACTATTGAGCGACAATCTTCAAAAGTTCATAACTCAAGATCCAGGTGTTTTTTTGGGAAAAATATACCTCATTGGAAACGTAATTCAATGATGAATACAATGGAACAAGTTCAAGCATTGAATTTGAACATAATTATCCTAGAAATCAAAATAAAAATGAGCTATGTTTTCATGGTTTACTGATAAATTTCCTTGGAACCTCAACTTCTGGGGATTATAACTTGAGATGAAGAACTCTGAATCATGCTTAGGAAGACTTGCTGGAAATATGAGACGATGAATATTACTTCTAGAGTGTCTTGCATAACTAATAAATGAACTATCATGTTCAAAAAATTAAAACATAGTCCACTCTTGTTTAAAGAAGTCAACTTCAAGTTTTGGAATTGAAAATTATTAAAGATGTTTTATTAAAGGAACAAGTAGGCCCTACTGGGAGGAATGAATTACAATGACATAAATTCATTAATAATAATTCAATAAAGTAAAAATTAAAAGTGGTTTACTCCAAAAAGGATTTGTGTGGAAAATTTTAGAAAGGAAAACCCTAACTACTTCAAGAACATTGAGAGAAGAGTTTTAAAGGGAAAGAGATGGCACCATAAAGCTGTTGGAAGTCAAAATTTTATACAGTGGTGAAGAGTCTACAAGAAGCATAAATCTATATTTTAAAGATTCAATGGACTAGCCTGCTAAAACATGTCTCTCTACATATTCTTCTTTTTTGTTTCTTTCCATGATTTTTTTTATCTAGAATTCTTAAGTCATGTTGTAACATTTCAGGTCCAAAGGAACATAGTCCTTTCTTGTAAAATGTAGATGCAGTTTATTTCGGTTCATGTAATCATCATTAAGACATTGTTGAAGTTGTTTCAATTCTTATGTTTCAGGCATTATTGAACTTGTGATATTGGGATATTTTATAAATTTTTCCTGCAAAGAATTACTCGGGGCACTACATTAGTGATTTCTCATACTGGAACTAGAATCATGTGATTTCAAATGCATTTCCTATAAAAATATTTTTGGTAATAATGAAGTTATCATTTAAATGTTTTTGAAGACATGTTCATTTCTTCATTTTGCAAAAGTCATATCAGATTCCAAGTTCAGTTTATCTTGCAAGAAAGAAAGAATTTATGTTGAATGGAGACTCTAAAACCTTGTAGAAACAAATCTCAGATGACACACTTTATCTTATATTTGTTAAATTTTAAATTAAAATAAAGTACCAAGGCAAGTGTTTCTCTTCCCTAGGTGCCTAAGGGGGAGAAATTACCGAATATGGGTCTTAGTCAAATTAATTTGTGAGATGCAAATTAAAAGATAACTTTATGATTAAAGTGAGGGTGAGTGAAGAGACACCAAATCTCAACCACCCATCTGATCTAATCTCAATTTTTAGATTAGAAAACTCCTCACCTTCCCTCATGAGGTTGATTAAGGCAAGTGGGCGCACCCATTCTTGGGTAAGTGGAAGCAATCTTGTTGAGAGAGCAAGAGACTCGTGGTGAGATGCCAAGAGGCTCTTGGTGAGATGCCAAGAGCAAGGAAGAAGAAGTTGAAGAAATATTGGTGAGAGGCCAAGAGGCTCTTGGTGAGATGCCAAGAGCAAGAGAAGAAGAAGTAGCAACAGTCTTGTTGAGAGAGCAAGAGATTCTTGGTGAGATGCCAAGAGGTTCTTGGTGAGATGCCAAGAACAAAAAGTTGCAGCATTCTTGTTGAGAGAACAAGAGAGAGAAAGAGAGAGGTCGAGCTGAGAAAAGAGACAGCATTTGCTGAAGGAGAGAACGCATCCCAAAGCAAAGAGAAGTATGGATTTCAGACAGCAAGGAAGAACAGGCCATACCGTACGGATTTGTGGAGGTCATACAGCATGTAATGTGCACAGAAATTGAGGAGGACAACAACTGCAATTTCTGAGAGTATTGGCATGCATTCCAAGGCTGCCATACAACA
>ML791946.1:103492-123237 GCA_009831015.1 Picea engelmannii
GGGGGGGGGGGGGTTTGAATCAGCAATGAGAAATTATACCAATTATTAATCCTTTAAAACACAAAGTATATTCTTTTACTTATTCAACCATGTTCATATGTATATCATAAATATATTACTATACCATAAGGATTAACATTAATTAGTGCATAATAAACAATAACAAACACATCCGCACAATGCACAATACACCAATATTTATGTGGAAACCCAATGCAGGAGAAAATCATAGAATGCTCTTATTATATGTCAAGAATTACATTCAAGGAAGCACCAAATTCCAATTCTCCATCTACAACTGGAAGGAGGCTCCTACCCCCTAGCTTCTCAAGCTACAAACTGAGGGAAGCTCCAACTCCCCAATTCTCTGGATAAAATCAGAAGGAGGCTATAATCCCATATGTTTTCTGTCTACAACCACCTATCCTTGCCCCATCCAACTGCCCTAAAATATAAGTAGAATGATGGAACCACTGTCACACTGTCAATGTGAGATATACTGTTGTAAACATTTACCAATCTGTTCCACTGACCTGTAATCAACCTGTGCCACTGTCATGTAACCAACCTGTACATGTGCCTTGTGTGTACCAACAAAAATAAATACACCAACAACATGTACCAATACTCTCCTTAATATATCAGATACGATAACATAGATCTCATACCCAAAATCAAAAGAATATCACTCAAACCATGTCCCAACAATGCACATCAATCATGTACAACAACCATGTACATCAACATTATACAAAGATAACCAACAAAATGTACCAATCATGTATCAACAACAAACCAAACTATGCCTCAACAAGATGTATCAATATCACCATGTACTTCAAGTATGTATCTCATCCATGTACCCAATCATATACCTCTACCATATACCAATACCATACATGAAGATAGCCAACAGGATACCTCTAGCAATGCACCACACTCTCCATAAATCCTCACATCAACCATGTGCCAAAACCTCATTGTTATACAACCTCTATCTGTATCAATAACTTCAACAACATACCTCAACCAAAACCCCTCAAACATGAACCAATACTAAATTTCAGTAGATCTGCCTTAGATCAACTCTACAACAAGCCCTAAACTTCCAAGAGGGAATCCAACAGATTTACAAGGAAAACCCTCAACCAAATTCATAGATTCAACACTACACATATGAAAACCATACCTTTTTCTTCTTGTAGCATTCTACTACCGTGGTTTTGCTGCTGCGATTATACTGTCGTGAATTTGCTGCCGCAATTTTTCTGTTGCAATTTTTCTGCCGCATGTTTCCTGTCAACGTTTTTCTGCCTCACTTTTCCTGCTGCTATTTTCTACCACACTTTTCCTGTCATGATTTTTTTTCCGCACTTTTTCTACCACACTTTTCTTGCCGCGATTTTTTTTCCGCACTTTTCCTGCTGCAATTTTTCTGTTGCACTTTTTCTTCTGCACTTTTCCTTCAATGATTATTCTGCTGCACTTTTCTTGCCACAATTTTTCTGCAACACTTTTTCTGCCGCACTTTTCCTGTGTGATTCTTCTTCTGCACTTTTTTTTTCTTCACTTTTCCTGCTACGATTTTCCTGCCGCACTTTTCCTATATCAATAATACCTTCCCAAATAACCTTTCACAAAATAGATATTCAATGAAATTCATTAGGTGCTAATGGGAGACCCTTTCTCTCTTATTTATACTCTCCAAGTAGCTACCACTAGAAGTATCAACTTTTGTCCACTTAACTTAACCACTTTCCACAAATAGTAAGTTCTCCACTCCTAGTTGCAACTAACTTTATTATTTAATTAATTTATTTTGCAACCACTTTGACTTATCCATAAATAGTAAACTCACTACTTCTTGTTTTTTTTTTGGGTAAATAAAAATTTATATATTACCCTGCAAAAGCAAAAAACTTACGTTTCTAGATATACATGAGAGCAGGCCAGTTGTTCTACCACCATAGTGGAAACCAGAACGCAAAGGCATGACAACTGTTCATAGTTCCAGATCTTAAAGAAAAATACGACAACTGCCAAAATACAACCAAGGGACTTGCCACATGTTCTACCACTCTCATGGAAACTGGAACAGGTGGTGGACTATGTGCCCTAACTTGAACTAGAGACTATTAGTCTTGAGCCTATCAGACCTGAACCAAAGACTCGCAGAGGAAAAATTTACAAAATTTATCAATTAACCCAAAGAAAAAAACTTGTGAGAAGCTATGCATGCGGCGAGCCAGGGCGTCCATCTTGATGGAGTCTGAAGGTGAAGGGTTGAGATTACGTTAGGCAGTGGCTCTTCTCAGGCTCGCTTGATAGGGAAGCATACAGGGAATCTAGGCATTTTTTGAAGAAACTCTGGTGATGTTGATGCTCAGCCAGGTCCCTCCTCATCTCATATATTAAAACCAGGTGGTCATCCGTGAGTCTGTAGGAATTTGGAGCTGGGTGAATGTGGTCCTCTTGAGCCTAGTTTTCCTCCAAGGTGACAATGATGGAGTTAAAGGAAACAACAGATTCTGTGATGGGGTCTTCTTCCACAGAGGCAGTGAAATTGCACCCTGAGTGGTCCTCTAGAGGTAAGGCTTATTCTTCCACTATGCATCCCATAGAAATTGACTCCTAAAATGGGCTGGTGGTGTAGGTGTCAGGTTGGCGCTCCAGGACGATTGAAGGAAATAAAGGAAAGAATTCCACCCAATTGGGAAGAAATTATTCTTCCACCGGGCATCCACCTTGGACACTCTCAGTACTAGGAGGACGTGGCTGCTGATAAGCTTGCATGAACCAATTTATCCTAGAGAGACCCGGATGGTCCTCATCTGGAACTGGAGCTCAAGAGGTAATTCGTTGGTCATGGTGAGGCCAAGGCTCTGAAGGATCCTTCATAAACCAATTTTTCCCTGAAGATCCTGGATTTTCTTCGCCTAGCATGCGAGCTCGAGAGGCAAGCCCCTGGTGGTTGTGCCATCCAAACCTACTGTAGTAGGCCAGCCCTCGACAGGGATTTCCTCATTCTCATGGCATGTTTGTGCAGGGCACCAGGCAAGCATAAAAACCAACTGAGTAGGCTGAGTCTCAGAGCAGGATGAACAAAATAATGCTGGGATTTCAGCTCAAATGCCCCATATAATGATTCCCACACAGTGAAAATACCAGGAGGGTAGAAGTATTGATGGCTCTGGTAGCCATTAGTGAAGGTGTGATGGCAATCTCAAATATCGTACTGAAGCCGAGGAGATGAGCCCAGACTTCCATTAAGCTCTAACACACTAAGACTTGGTGTTTATGCATGAGAACCATCATGACTAGATAGGGCGGGAGGGTGGTGGTGAGCATGGATTATTTTAAGGATGGAAATTTATATTAAAATGTAGAAACATGGGCTAATATTACAAGTCCTTAATATGCAAAATGTAAAATATTTCACAATAGTTTTGTAAAAATATTCAAATTTCTAAAGATTTTATATAGTTTCTATAAAATTTTGGCGATTTCTAAGGAAAAATAATTTTATTCTATGGAATTTGGGAGAATCGTTTTTGGAAAAAATGGAAATTGGCGAATCATGTTTTGGGAAAAACCATGGAAAATTAGCCCAATTGCAAAATTTAGCCCCTAAAATCATCTATGTCGGTGAGAGGCTTTAACTTCCCTCGTGATCACCCCGTCCAACGATGTGTGTGGCCCATGTGGCCCATGTGTCACCCCATCCAAGAAACTCACTACTTCTTGTTGCAACTAACTTTTCTATAATTAGTCATCATAACTTGTTTTCCCTTAATTAACTTCTTATTGTTGCAACTAGTTTATTATTTAATTTATTTCTTGTTCAACCACTTTGACTGTTCAATCTTCTCATCACAACTACTTTACCATAATTACCAAACTCAAAACTTCTTGTTGCAACTAATTTATTTTTAATTATTTTCTTAATGCAACAACTATACCCATGATTAACTCCTAGTTACCATCAATTTTAATAGTACACTTCTTCTAGGATCTTCTAGAATAATTGACTTATTTGACCTTCTATGGGCTTCTAGATAACTCATGAGGGTTCTCCAACTTCATATGGCCATAAATATCTAATCGTGAGGAGTTATGTGACGTTCCACATATCACCGGAAATGGCATGACATATACTATCCAACTAGAATAGTCTTACCCATGAATCAATTGATATTCATGCATTTTTACCTCAAACGGACTCGGGTCCCTTACCCATGCCTTTGTGCTACTAGAATTCGTTACCGGACTTCTCCAAGGGTTGAAATCAATCACTAAGGGTTGAAATCAATATACAATATCACTCACCAAGGGTTGACATCAATGACAACCGACATTCCATACCAATTGTCCATCAACCTAAGCCAACTGTTTGAAAATATCCCCCTTTAGCATTGATGGAAACACCAACATTTATGGAAACACTTAGTCATGATAACATTCATGCTTATACTCCTCATAAATGTTTCTATCTCTCCCCCTTTGACATCAATGGAAAAGGGTATCTCCCTTTGGGGCTACTCCCCTTACTGAGGTTTCCTTGGGGCTGCTCCCCCTCTCTAAATGCCTTTGATATCTCTCTATGTTTCTAATCCTCTGATTACTCTCTCTCCCTTCATATGAATAATATCTCGCCCTTTGAAAAAGGGTATCACTCTAATGCAATACTGAAGCCATATTGCTCATTCTTCCCTTGTGACAATCGCTTCCCCTGGAAACATGCCTCTGTTCTCTATCTCCAAGCATATAACTCTCTATCCCGCATCTGATGAATCTCTTGCCATGGAATCATACATCTATTCTTACCTCTCTATTTGACAACTTCTTTGAATGATATGTCTACCTATCATTTTGGTTTTGTTTATCTCTCTTGACTTCTTTGCAAGATATTGTGTAGAAAAATATAAGTCTTCTTGTACCTGAACCCTTTTGGAGTTATTTTCCATTGGTGCTTTCTTGTTTAATCAACTGACATATATGAAAAGAATTCAAGAATAAGAATTCAAATATACTTGTGTAATTATTATCCATTATGATAATGTTCCTTTGTCTCTGAACCACTTTCTAAACCAATCTATTAATCCATGCTCTCATCCACTGTCATATATTTGTCCAAAATTGCTAATTGTTCTTATGAATCCATCTATGTCCATACTATCCAAGAATATGCTACACAAGTGTCCATAATGCTGACCCATATGTCACTATACTATCATGAAGTCTTCACTACTGCAATTGATCAATCTATCACACTGTACTTCTTCTAACTGATCGCTCTAAATTTGTCTACTCAAACTCTACAAGATACTCAAAGGATGGTTCTCTGGTATGTCTCAGCTACCACATAGACTCCCCCTGTCTAATATTAATATTACTTGGGAGTATCTAAGATGGATGGCTCAGAACAATTCCTGATCTGATGCAGAGTCATCATCATCTTCATCACTAGATTCATCATCTCTCTGAATCTGAATTCTTTCTTTTTGTCTGTGGATTCATATTTCACTACAATACCTAAAAGTACAATCTCTCGAACTTGTTCCTTATTTACCTGTCCTTATTTTCTTTCATTTATTTCCCAAACCTTTATGTATCTGACATCTTCCATTTTGTTTGTAGATTTATCTTCATCTCGTTTTATTACCAGTCTTCGATCTCTAGGACCTGGTCTTTGCTCACTCGTTCTTCCTATTTTCTTATCCAGACTTTCTTATATCTGATATCATTTTTCTCTTTCATGGAATTATTGATCATGCTTCTACAATCATGAGCTATGTGTCCATAGTTATGAAATTTGTAACATTTAATGTTACGTGGGTCCGCATAAATATTCATTGCTTGAACATTTCTTTTATAATCTCTGCAATCTACAACCTTATGTCCAAATTTAGTACAATAAAAACAATTACCATGAAATAAATTTACATACTTGGGAGTGAATGATCTTCCTTTTGGTGTAGTCCTTCTGAATTCTTACCTTGACTGATCATGATCATGATTGAAGTTTCTTTGTGGGTTGAACATGGATGGTCTTCTTGAAGATGTATCTTTATTAGTTTTCTTAGATTTTGGTTGACCATGATTCCTTCCTTTGAGTACTTCTTCATAACTCTTTATCTTTTCTTCATTCTACTTTTCTAGCAACCTAGAGTGCTTATCTTCATTCTCTACAACTGATGCAGATGTTTTTGTCTCTTCAACGTTCTTGTTGAGCTTGACGATTTTAATTCTCAATGTGACAACTTCTTCTTCAAGATTCTCAACCTCTTCTTCTTTTTTCATTATCTGAGACTTCATGACTTCTTCTTTTCTCTTTGCTTCTTCAAGCTGGATTTTTAATGTGATTATTTCTTTTTCAAGTCCTTTCTCTTCTTGACCAAACTATGCCTCAAGTTGGTTTAGATCATTAGTTCTTTCCTTAAGATGATATGTCAATATCTTCTCTCTCATTTATGTTTCTTCCTTCTGCGCTGCTATGTTGGCTTCCAAATATTGTTGTTGATCTTCAAGATTTTCTTCGATCTTTCTAGCTTCTTCTAGCTGATTTCTTAAGTTCTCAATGACCTATTGGGCTTCTTCAAAAATGTGAACACTTTCCTTTTGTTTCATCAATTCTTTCTTGAGTGACTTGTTTTCTTCTCTTTCTTTTCTTAGTTCATCTAAATCACTGATCAATTCTGCTTCATAACTGTCTTCTATTTCAATTAATTTTTCGGTCTCATTTTCTTCATGGCATTCCATTTCAAGATGTCCGCATTTTTCACAATTAAATCAAAACAACATACTTATGTTGATTATGTACTCTTCATCTTATGAAACTATTTGACATGATGAACATCTTTCTTATTGATTTGTACATGCATCTTCTTTGACATTCTCTGACTCTTTGATGGGTGAAGAATAGATATTATGTAGCTTATCCCAAATTTCTTTAGTTGATGAACATTTACTCACTTTGTCCTTTACTAAATCATATAGTCCTTCCAAAATGAAATCCATTACATTTTTTTTTATTTCATTTAAGTTCCTTCTTTGTTGTATTCTTTTCCCTTTTTGAACTATCATATCCTGAAATAACTAATTGTCAAATATCATACCCCTATTCCTTTAAAAATACTTCCATCCTTCTGCTCCATATATCATACTTTAAACCATTCTGACCATTGAACAATGGTACTCCATTCTCAGAATAATCCATGATCTACTTCCAGTGGTTAAATTGTTTATTGAAGGAACCTGCTTTGATACCAATTGTTGGATTAACGAGGGGGGGGGGGTGGTGAATCAGTAATGAGGATTTATACTAATTATTAATCCTTTAAACCACAAAGTATATTATTTTACTTATTCAACAATGTTAATCTATTCATCATCATTATCTTACTGTATCATAAGCATTAGCATTCATTAGTGAATAATAAACAATAACAAACACATATACACAATGCACAATACACCAATATTTACGTCGAAACACAATGCAAGAGAAAACCATAGAATGCTTTTCTTATATGTCAAGAATTACATTCAAGGAAGTACCAACTTCTTATTCTCCAACTACAACTGGAAGGAGGCTCCAACCCCTATTTTCTTAGGTTATAACCTGAGGGAAGCCCCAACTCCCCAATTCTCTGGCTACAACCAGAAGGAGGCTACGACCCCCTATGTTCTTCTTCTATAATCGCAAGGTGGCTACAACCACCTATCCTTTTGCCATCCAATTGCCTTGAAATATAATTAGAATGATGGAACCAATGTCACCCTCTCACTTTGAGATATACTACTATAAACTTGTACCAATATGTGCCACTGAACTGTAATCAACCTATGCCACTATCTTGCAACCAACCTGTACATGTGCCTTGCGTGTACCAACAAAACTAAATACACCAACAACATGTACCAATACTCTCCTTAATATATCAGATCTGATAACATAGATCTCATATCCAAAATCACAATAATATCACTCAAACCATGTGCCAACAATGCACATCAATCATGTACAACAACCATGTACATCAACACTATACAAAGATAACAAACAACATGTACCAATCATGTATCAACAACAAACCAAATTATGCCTGAAAAATATGTATCAAGATCACCATGTGCTTCAAGTATGTATCTCATCCATGCACCCAATCATATACCTCTACCATATACCAATAAAATACACCAAGATAACCAACAAGATACCTCTAGCAATGCACCACACTCTCCAAAAATCAAACACCATAAATCCTCACATCAACCATGTGCCACAACCTCACTGTTATACAACCTCTATCTATACCAATAAATTCAACAACATACCTCAACCAAAACCCGTCAAACATGAACCAATACTAAAATTCATTAGATCTCCCTGAGATCAACTCTACAACAAGCCTTAAACTTCCAAGAGGGAATCCAACAGATTTACAAGGCAAACCCTCAACCAGATTCATAGATTCAACACTACACATATGAAAACCATACCTTTTTCTTCTTGTAGCGTTCTGCTGCCACGATTTTGCTGCCATGATTCTACTGCCGCGAATCTGCTACCACGATTTTTTTTCTGTGATTTTTCTGTTGCACTTTTTCTCTTGCACTTTCCTGCCATGATTTTTCTTCCGCACTTTTCGTGCCATGATTTTCCTGCCGCACTTTTCCTGCCGCGATTTTTCAGCCACACTTTTTCTGCCACCCTTTTTCTACTGCAATTTTTCTGTCTCACTTTTTCTGCTACACTTTTTATGTTGCACATTTCTTGCCGTGATTTTCCTGCTGCGATTTTTCTGCCACAATTTTCGTACCACGAATTTTTTGACACACTTTTCCTCTATCAATAATACCTTCCCAAATAACCTTTCACATAATAGATATTCAATGATATTCAATATTTTCTAATGGGAGACCCATGCTCTCTTATTTATATTCTCCAAGTAGCTTCCTCTAGAAGTATCAACTTTTGTCCACTGAACTTAACCACTTTCAACAAATAGTAAGTTCTCCACTCCTATTTGCAACTAACTTTATTATTTAATTAATTTATTTTGCAGCCACTTTGACTTATCCATAAATAATAAACTAACCACTTCTTGTTGCAACCACTTTATTATTTAAATAATTTCTCTTTTCAACAACTTTGACTACTTTATTATTTAAATAATTTATCTTTACTCACAACTTCTTGTTGCAACTAATTTTTCTATAATTAGTCAATTCATAACTTCTTTGCCCTTAAATAACTTCTTGTTGTTGCAACCAATTTATTATTTAATTTATTTCTTGGTCAACCACTTTGACTATTCAATCTTCTCATCACAACTACTTTACCATCACTACCAAACTCACAACTTCTTGTTGCAATTAATTTATTTTTAATTATTTTCTTAATGCATCCACTATATCCATTATTAAATCCTAGTTACCATCAATTTTACTAGTACACTTATTCTAGGAGCTTCTAGAATAATTGACTTCTTTGACCTTCTAGGGGCTTCTAGATAACTCATTAGGATTCTCCAACTTCATATGGCCATAACTCTCTAACCATGAGGAGTTATGTGATGTTCCACATATCATCAGAAATAGCATGACATAAACTATCCATATAGAATAGTCTTACCTGTAAATTAATTGATCTTAATTCCTTTATATCTCAAACGGAATCAGGTCCCTTATCCATGCCTTTGTGCTACCAGAATTCGCTACCATACTTCTCCAAGGGTTGAAATCAATCACTAAGGGTTGAAATCAATCTACAATATTAGTCTCCAAGGGTTGACATCAATGACAACCAACAATCCATACCAACTGTCCATCAACCTAAGCCAATTGTTTGACAATCTCACCTTTTGGCATTGATGGAAACACCAACATTGATGACAAAAATTAGTCTGGATAACATTCATGCTTATACTCCTTATCAATGTTTCTATCTCTCCCCCTTTAACATCAATGGAAAATGGTATCTCCCTTTGGAGCTACTCCCACTGACTGAGGTTTCCTTTGGGCTGCTCCCCCTATCTAAATTTCTTTGATATTTCTACGTGTTTCTAAGCCTATTATTACTCTCTCTCCCTTCATATGAATAATATCTCCCCCTTTGACAAATGGTATCACTCTGATGCAACACTTAAGCCATATCACTCATGCTTCCTTGTGACAATCGCTCCCCCCGGAAACATGTCTATGTTCTCTATCTCTAAGAATCTAACTCACTATCATGCATTTGATGAATCTCTTCCCTTGGAATCATATCTCTATTCTTACCTCTCTGTCTGAAAACTTCTCTGAATGATATTTCTACTCATCTTTTTTTTTTTTTTTTATCTTTCTTGACTTCTCTGCAAGATGTTGTGTAGAAAAATATAAGTCTTCCTATACCTGCTGCATTTTGGAGTTATTGTCTATTGGTGCTTCCTTGTGTAATCAACTGACATGTATGAAAATAATTCAAGAATAAGAATTCAAATATTCCTGTGTAATTATCATCCATTATGATAATGTCCCTTTGTCTCTGAACAACTCTCTGAACCAATCTATGAATCCATTATCTTTTTCACTATCATATATCTTTCCAAACCTTCTAAGTGTTCTTACGAATCCATATCTTTCCATACTGTCCAATAATATACTACACAAATTTCCATAATGATGACCCATATGTCACTGTATTATCATGAAGTATTCATTACTACAACTAATCATTCTATCATATTGTACTTCTTCTAACTGACTGCTCTGAAATTGTCTACTTAAAATATGCAAGTTGCTCGAAAGATGGTTCTCTAGTATGTCTCATCTACCACGTAGAATCCCCCTGTCTAATATTCATATTACCTTGGAGTCTCTAAGTTGGATGCCTCAGAACAATTCTTTCTCTAATGCAGAGTCATGATCATCTTCATCGGTATATTCATCATCTTTCTGAACTCTGACTTATTTGTTTCTGTCTGTGGATTCATCTTTCACTACAATACCTGGAAGTACAATCTCTTGAACCTATTCTTTATTTACCTGTCCTTATTTTCTTTCATTTATTTTCTAAACCTTTCTTTATCTGACATCTTCCTTTTTTCTTTGTAGATTTGTCTTGATCTTGTTTAATTTCCAATATTGTGATCTCTGGGACTTGGTCTTTGTTCACCTGTTCTTCCTGTTTTCTTATCCATACTTTCTTATATTTGATATCAATGTTCTCTTTCATGGAATTTGTTATCACTCCAGGAAACTCTCTTAGGTTGTTTCTCAGAGATTCCCGGTAACTTAACTAATATTGCAATGGTTTACTCAATGATGGATAATGATTGGATCAAGATGAATATATAACTCACTAGATTGTATCCTCAAGACAGTCTAGGTATATTCAAACAATACAAGGCCTTCAAGAGATATTATCAGATAGGTTGTGTATCAAATGGATAAAGAAACTAATCAATTCACCAGAACATACATAAAACAATATATATGATGGGTCAATAAAATAGCAGTGAATTCTTATGATCCTTGCTTAATAATAAAGGTAAGATGACAGTTACCATAGGACATTAAACATAGACAAATAAATAATTTCAACTCATAGGCATAGAACAAAGATGAAAAGAAGGTCTAACAATAACAATGAAAGAAGCTTGCAGGATGAATATATTAAAGAAAGTGTCTTTATCACAATAGCATTATAGTTCAGAACTCAAAATCAAACCCTTGGTTCACCAAAATTTTGTGGCTTTATAGCCCTTACATCAGATATCCAAATCCTAGAATACTAGATCAAATTTACTTAGAATAGAAAGTCAACAACTGACACAAGAAAATAGGAAAATATCCTATAAAATAGATCATCTCCTTATCTTTGATGCTCTTCATATCCTTATAATATTTGACAACTATAGGAAACCTTCCAAGGCTGATGGATAAGGCACAATTGCTATTTTTAGCAAAAGACAGTTTTTTTCCCAAAAATAGAAAACCGATTTTATCTTCTCCTTCTTGCTGACACCTTGAAAGCTGGAACATAAACCTAAAATTGATGCCCTTAATTATTATCCATCATTACAAACCATCCGCGAGGCATCTAGGTCAAAAAATCTTGGATCTGTGCAAAAATAGTGTCTCTTTGCCTTGTCTGTGTTTTTCGGTGGCTAAGAGAGGCAAAATCCGAGCCTCTTAGCCACCAAAAGCTATGCGTTCGGTGGCTAATGAATAGTTGAAATGTTTGCCTAAGCCACCAAAAGTCCTTTATTAGTGAAAAATTAACAAAACTACAAAATACCTTTCATCTTAGCTTTAAAACACTTCAGGGATGATCTTTTGAAGCCTCTGCATCTTGAGTAGGTTCTGGAATGGTTGTAGATTTGTTTGCTGCCTCTGGATCATTCAAATGGATGGCTATATTTTCTAGGGTTTCAATATCAACAGGTGCTTGAGGCTAAGGTCTTGAAGGCATGGCGTGCAACCTCAATAACTTGACCTTTTTCTTCAAATGCATAGCTACTTTCCACAGACTGTTATAGTCCTTTACGCTCTTTTTATTTTTATTTTCCTTTACACTTTCATATGCCAATATTTCTAGGGCTGCACTAGTTTCTACGAAATTCTTTGATAGATTTTTGTATCTAGCCTTTATCACCCTCTCTAGCACTTCCTATTGTGCTATTTTCACTTTGAGTTTTTTAATCTTCTTTGATCTGTTTTGTTTTGGCTTGCTAGATGAAGCCTCTGCAACTTGCAGCTCATGCTACTCCTTGGATGTAGGTGATGGAAGATCTTCATACCCTGTTGTAACTGCATCTTCTGCTAGGGTGGCTTCTTGCTCTGATGCAGCCTGGTTTTCTTGATCCTCGGAGTCTATATAGGGAAGATTGAGGATATTCTTGTCCACTGGAGGCTCTTTTGCTTTCTCTACATCCTTGCTGAAATCCAGTTTCTTCTTAGTCTTTTTAGGCTTAGAATATGGAGAGGGATGATCAACTGCAACTGGAGAGATGTATCTCCTCTTCCTCTTTCCACTTCTGGGAGTAGAAAAATTCTTTGAAGAAGACTTCTCTTTATCTTCTGGTTGTCCATCAATATTAAACTCATTCCAAAATAAGCATTAACCCCATTCCTTGTTCCTTCTCTGCAACAACTCACAAACCAAGAGTTTAATCAAATCATGATGAGATAATCTACCTTCCACATTTCTAGGCTTATCTTTGACTTGATGAACCATCTTAGTCAAGCTTCTATGGAGATAATAAGGAAGATTCAAGGGGCTCCTGCCACTGAAATGATTCATGAATTTAAAATGGAATCATCACCCTATTGTATCTACCTTCACAAGTTATGTAGACAAAAATTGATTAAAGTAGGTGTTTCCATTTCTCCTCAAGATAGGAAAGAGGAATGTCCTTCTTCCATATGAGACCCTTGTGCTCTCGCTTTAAGTAAGATCTGAGTTCAACATCTTTAGTGACAGTAGTTTTGAACCAATTCTCTCTCGTCCTTGGAAGTTATGTCACCTCAGCTATGAGAGCTCCATCCACTTGGAATTCATCTTGGCCAATCACTTCATTTCTCCCATCACATGTCAAAGAAAAATCTTCTACTACTTGCTGGTGAGATCCCTGGAGATTTTCACAAAACTTATAGAAACCAACATCCTTGAAGAGTTGGCACACCTCGAGGTGTGATTCAAGGTAGGAGATATCATCCAGCTCCTTCCTGAGGGCAGGTTCTCTTCTCTTCATTTGCTAGACTGTTTCTCTTCACCTGCAAATGGAAAATTCAGGCTTGGTGGAGACAACACAATGTGGAATTAGGGAGGTTTGGGCTTCAGCTACGACATAGGCAAGAAATGAGGAAAGAAATCAAGGCAAGCCTTGATTTTGAGGGATGTGAAAGCAATTGGGATTTTAAAAGATCATGATTTGGCATAATGAAACTTAAGTTATAATTATCAAACCATAAACGATCTCCCTCCTGTCTTTTCGATGGCTAAAAAGTAATGATAACTCCTCACCCCGACAATTTTAGCATATGATAAGACATGCTGATCGTTTCAAAAATGCCTGTGATTTCGGTGGCTAAGAGAGCCCCGAATTTCGTGTTTAAGCCACCGGAAGCTAAGGCTTTTGGTGGCTTAGAAGCTCTTTTGGGAAAGTGCTTAGCCACCGAAACCTGATTTTTGATTTTTTTTTGAAGGAAAAACCAAATCAAATGTTTTTCAAACTTTATTGCAAACATAAGGCTCTCAAAAATGAACCTTAAAAAATTTAGAAAAGTATTTTTCAATGACTTCCTATCACCTAAATAAACAAATTTGACTATGTTATTTGAGGAGATAACAAAAGTATCAATCACGCTTCTACAATCATGAGCTATGTGTCCATAGTTATGACATTTGTAACATTCAATGTTACGTGGGGGCACATACACATTTCTTTCTTGAACATTTGTTTTATAATCCCTGCAATCTGCAACCTTATGTCAAACGTTAGTACAATAAAAACAATGACCATAAAATAACTTTACATACCTGGGAGTGAATGATCTTCTTTGTGTTATATTCCTTCTGAATTCATTTCTTGACTGATCATGATCATGATTGAAGCTTATTTGTGGCTTGAACATGGATGGTCTTCTTGAATATGTATCTTTATTAGTTTTCTTAGATTCTGGTTGACCATGATTCCTTCCTTTGAGTACTTCTGCACAACTCTTTCTCTTTTCTTCATTTTTATTTTCTATCAACCTAGAGTGCTTCTCTTCATTATCTACAACTGATGCAGATTTTTTTATCTCTAAAATGTTCTTGCTGAGCTTGACGATTTTACTTCTCAATGTGACAACTTCTGCTTCAAGCTTCTCAACCTCTTCTTCTTTCTTTGTTATCTGACACTTCATGACTTCTTCTGTTCTCTTCACTTCTTGAAGCTATATTTTTAATGTGATTATTTCTTCTTCAAGTCCTTTCTCTTCTTGACCAAACTCTACCTCAAGATGGTTTAGATTGTTATTTCTTTCCTAAATATGATCTGTCAATGTATTTTCTCTCATTTTTTATTCTTCCTTCTGTGTTGCTATGTTGGCTTCCAAATACTACTTTTGATCTTCAAGATTTTATTCGATCTTCCTATCTTCTTCTAGCCGATTTTTTAATTTCTGGATGACCTGTTGGGCTTCTTAAAAAATGTGAATAGTTTCCTTTTGTTACATCAATTCTTTCTTGAGTGACTTGTTTTCTTGTCTTTCTTTTCTTAGTTCATATAAAGCACTGATCAATTCTTCTTCATAATTGTCTTCTATTTCGTTTAGTTTTTCTGTCTCGTTTCCTTCTTGGCATTCCATTTCAATATGTCTGTATTTTTCACAATTAAAGAAAAAAAACATACTTCTGTTGATTATGTACTCTTCATCTTTTGAATATTTTTTACATGATGAACATATTTCTTCTCGATTTGTACCTGCATCTTCTTTGACATTATCTGACTCTTTGATGGGTGAAAAATATATATTATGTAACTTATCCCAAAGTTCTTTAGTTGATAAACATGTACCCACTTTGTCCTTTACTGAATCATATAGTCCTTCCAAAATGAAATCCATTTCAATTTTTTTTATTTCGTTTCAGTTCGTTCTTTGTTGTAGTCTTTTCCCTTTTTGAACTATCATATCTGTAACAATTGATTTCCAAATATCATACCCATGTGCCTTTAAAAATACTTTCATCCTTCCACTCCATATCTCATACTTTAAACCATTCTGACCATTAAACAATGATACTCCATTCTCAGAATAATCCATGATCTCCTCCCAGTGGTTAAATTGTTTCCTGAAGGAACATGCTTTGATACCAATTGTTGGATTACTGGGGGGGGGTGAATCAGTAATGAGTAATTATACCAATTATTAATCCTTTAAACGACAAAGTATATTCTTTTACTTATTCAACCATGTTCATCTATTCATCATCAATATATTACTGTATCATAACCATTGACATTCATCAGTGCATAATAAACAATAAAAAACACATCCACACAATGCATAGTACACCAATATTTACATGGAAATGCAATGCCAATGTGGGAGAAAACCACATAATATTTTTCTTATATGTCAAGAATTACATTCAAGGAAGTACCAACTTCTAATTCTTTAGCTACAACTGGAAGGAGGCTCTGACCCCCTAGTTTCTCAGGCTACAACCTGAGGGAAGCTCCAACTGCCCAATTCTCTGGCTACAACCAGAAGGAGGCTACAATCCCCTATATTCTTCGGCTACAACCAGAAGGTGGATACAACCACCTATCCTTTCCCCGTTTAACCACCCTGAAATATACGTAGAATGATGGAACCACTGTCACATTGTCACTATGAAATATACTACTGTAAACTTGAACCAATCTATGCCACTGACCTATAATCAACCTATGCCATTTTCATGTAGCCAACCTATACATGTGCCGTGTGTGTACCAACAAAACTAAATACACCAACAACATGTACCAATACTTTCCTTAATATATATCAGATATGATAACATAGATCTCATACCCAAAATCAAAATAATATCACTCAAGCCATGTGCCAACAATGAACATCAATCATGTACAACAACCATATACATCAAGAGCATACAAAGATAACCAACAACATGTATAAATCATGTATCAATAACAAACCAAACTATGCCTCAACAAGATGTATCAAGATCACCATGTACTTCAAGTGTGTATCTCATCCATGTACCCAATCATATACCTCTACCATATACGAATAACATACAAGAAGATAACCAACAAGATACCTCTAGCATTGCACCACACTCTCTATAAATCAAATACCATAAATCCTCACATAAACCATGTGCCACAACCTCACTATTATACAACCTCTATATGTACCAATAACTTCCTCAACCAAAATCCCTCAAACATGAACGAATACTAAACTTTAGTAGATCTACCTTAGATCAACTCTACAACAATCCCTAAACTTCCAAGAGGGAATCCAACAGATTTACAAGGAAAATCCTCAACCAAATTCATAGATTCAACACTACACACATGAAAACCATATCTTTTTCTTCTTGTAGCGTTTTGCTTCTGCGATTTTTCTACCATGATTTTTTTGCCGCACTTTTCTTGCCGCGATTTTTCTGCTGCACTTTTTTTGTCGTACTTTTACTGCTGCAATTTTTTTGCCTCACTTTTCTTGCCGTGATTTTTCTACCGCACTTTTTCCGCTGCACTTTTCCTATCGTGATTTTTTTTCCATACTTTTCCTCCCGTGATTTTTCTGCCACACGTTTTCTGACACGATTTTCTGTAGCACTTTTCCTGCCGCGATTTTCCTACCACAAGTTTTTTGCTGCACTTTTTCTATCGCACTTTCCCTGCCACACTTTTCCTCTATCAATAATACCTTCCCAAATAACCTTTCACAAAATAGATATTCAATGATATTCAATAGGTGCTAATGAGAGTCCCTTGCTCTCTTATTTATTCTCTCCAAGTAGCTTCCTCTAGAAGTATCAACTTTTGTCCACTTAACTTAACCACTTTCCAGAAATAGTAAGTTCTCCACTCCTAGTTGCAACTAACTTTATTATTTAATTAATTTATTTTTCAACCACTTTGACTTATCCATAAATAGTAAACTCACCACTTCTTGTTGCAACCACTTTATTATTTAAATAATTTCTCTTTGCAACCACTTTGACCACTTCATTATTTAAATAATTTATCTTTACTCACATCTTCTTGTTGCAACTAACTTTTCTATAATTAGTCAATTCATAACTTCTTTTCCCTAAAGTAAATTCTTGTTGTTACAAACACTTTATTATTTAATTTATTTCTTGGTCAACCACTTTGACTATTTAATCTTCTCATCACAACTACTTTACCATAATTACCAAACTCACAACTTTTTGTTGCAACTAATTTATTTTTAATTATTTTCTTAATGCAAAAAATACATCCATGATTAACTCCTAGTTACCATCAATTTGACTAATACACTTCTTCTAGGAGCTTCTATAATAATTGACTTCTTTGACCTTCTAGGGGCTTCTACTTCATATGGCCATAACTCTCTAACCTTAAGGAGTTATGTGATGTTCTACATATCACTGGAAATGGCATGACATATACTATCCATATAGAATAATCTTACCTATAAATTCATTGAGCTTCATGCCTTTATAACTCAAACAAATTTGGGTCCCTTACCTATGTCTTTGTGCTACTAGAATTCACTACCGAACTTCAACAATGGTTGACATCAACCACTAAGTGTTGACATCAATATACAATATCACTATCCAATGGTTGAAATCAATAACAACCAATAGTCCATACCAATTGTCCATCAACCTAAGCCAAATTTCTGACAAATCTTACTGGTCGTTAATATCTCAACTATAAATGTTTGGCGATATTTTTGTTAAAATATTCAAATTTCTAAGGATTTTATATAATTTTTATAAATTTTTGGCAATTTTTAAGCTAAAATAATCATGTCCTATAGAATTTGGGTGAATAATTTTTAGAATGGCAAATCGGTTTTTGGGAAAAATCATGGAAAATTAGCCCATGGACGAAATTTAGCCCCTAAAAGTTTCCCTGGTGATGTATTGGGCTTCCAAAGGCCAATGTCGAAGTGCAAGGGGATATGATGTCATTACCTAGTGGTGTCCAAGTGCCTCCAAAGGCAACGTCCATGATCTCAAGTGTGCAATATCTCTAGGGTCCTCTTTCGATCCTGTTAGGTATGGAATTCACCCTTGGGGTTTTCAACCCCCCATGAAGGTCAAAATTAAACATTTCCTTCATGGAATAAATTACACATGGAAAGGTCCATCAAATACAAACAAGTACACCCTCCAAGGGTCCACAAGTCACATGTATCATGCCAAGTAATCCATATTTAATAAAAGAACCACTCAAACGTGTGCATGAAATACCCCCTTTTCAAACTAAATAAATTCTCAAGGAACTTATACAATTTTCTAAATTTATGTATGGGAGGGCTGTCATGGTGCCCTATTGGGTGAATCAATCCCAAAGTTAAGGAGTGTTTCCTAAGAAGACGCTCTCTAAGTCATGTAGTAAATATGAGGTGGATGGGGGTGTGATTTTTGGGCATGGGGTTCTTAACATATCAAGGGCTCATATTGTCTCATTTATGGGTTCCTTTCTAAAGGGTGTGTTGCATCCTTGTTTGCAATGTAACATTTTTCCAAACCCTTTATTAATGTTAATTTACTATGGTCCAAAACATTGAGTTCTATGTGAAATGGAAAGTAAGGAGCACTGCAATGATGCATGTAGATAGGAACACATTGAGTTCTCTTTTCAAGGAAAGTAAAAGAAACTACTAATGCATTCCCTCAACAAGCGGGACATTTATTAATTATGTGTTTTATTTTTTAAAGGTCCTTCACTTTTTTTATGGAGAAGTGTTTCATTGTGTAATGTCCCTGATCCGAAACCCTTTGTAATTGTACATATAGGCCGGTAAGCTATTGGTATCAATTGTAATGTAAATGTACATATAGGATGGTGATTCGTTGACACCTATTTTTGGTGTTCTGTGTACCAAGGTAAGTGTGTGGATAGTTGTTATCGAAGATAGGGTGCACACTTTTCATAGCGTTGTTCACACCAGGGTAAGTGCACACATTCACAGTGTTTTGTGCACCTAGGTAAGTGCACAGTAATGACCTAGGAGTGCATGCGTAGATG
>ML791946.1:135691-164229 GCA_009831015.1 Picea engelmannii
GATAATAAATTATCACCAAAGTACTATGGCCCTTATAAGGTGTTGCAAAAGATTGGTACTATGGCATACAAATTGGAGTTGCCTGCATCTTCACGAGTACACCCAGTTTTCCATGTTTCATGCTTAAAGAAGTTTATAGGCGAAAAGATCCTAGTTCAAACTATATTTCTAGAACTTGACGAGGAAGGAAAAATCATATTGGAGCCTGAAGCCATCACTGACACAAGAATTCACCCGTTGAGGAATAGATCCATTTAAGAGTATCTCATTAAATGGAGAAAACTATCAGTTGATACAGAAGCATCCAGAGTTACTCAAGTGTTGCGGAAAACACTTGTCTCAAGGGGAGGGGCATGTTAAGCCTTGATATTTGCTCATTACCCCTTAATTGGGGCATATTAGATTAGTAATGTTATTTTATTTATGTCGGCTTTATTCCATTAGTTGTAATTATACCTCCTAGTATCCTATATATACCAAGGAGACATTTTCATTTGGAATCATCTTGTACTTGAATATTTTAACTGGGGTAAAAGGAAGTTGCCCCCTCGAAGAGGCTTATTATCTGAAATTATCTCTTTTTCAAGTCGTTGAGTACTTTTTCTGAGGTTTTTCTATGCTATATAGATATTTGGTTCTTAACACCTTGCGTCCCCTTATCAACATCATTGTAGGTATCCTTGATCTTTTGCGCTAATGCATGATCTATGGCTTTCCCCGAATAGAAGTCCTGTGATTCAGGTCCTTGCATGCTCAATCCGATGATCCTATCGATCAACATCGGATCGACTGTGATACGTCAGTCTATCCATAAGTGACGCAGACCCTCGATCCTCAAGCTAGAGTCTGCCCACAGGATTGTTCATTCACCTTCCAAGCCGAAATAGCTCTTTTGATTCCCTGCTGAAATCTCAATCAAATCGATCCATAAGTCCTTCCACTATCCATGGCCTCCGTATGCGACTGCAACCTTTTTCCTCTTTCCTCACAAGAAATATATTTTCTGGGTTTCGGGACTCCCTGTATCCTGATGTCGAGATCCTCTGTCCCCTTGATCTCCTGATCACCGAAATGTCGAAACACCAAAATGGATTTCACAGCAATTAGCCCCCTAGGCTACGACCTTTGTCCATATGACCACTTACCATATGACCAGAGTCCTATATCACGACTTACCGATGTGTAGCTCCAGGTCTCCTATCCTCTAAACTCCTGAAATGATGAATCCTAGATTGCTGAAATAACTCCGTGCCCAGTTTCCTCTTCCTTTCACGATTTCGGGTTTTCAAACGTCGAAATGCTCTGACCTCTCATCCACAGGATCCCCGGAATGCCAAAATCCAGTATCCCAAAACACATCTCCCTGGTTCTTCACCCTTTAAGATTTCAGAATTTCAACCCCCAAAATCCTCTAAACCCTTGTCTTCAGAACTCCCGAAGTTCGAAACTCTGATACACCGAAATGACGCCTTTCGCAAATCCTTTCAGAGTTTCTCATTTCAGGTTCTCCTCTACCCCTTCTCTCCCGCACTCCCAGTATTCGGAATGTCGAAGTGATGATGTGGCCCTATTCAACCCTGGCCTAGATCAATGGCTGTGATCCACTCCCAGATCAACAACTCTGATCATTTCGGAGTTTTCCTCCACAAGAGTAGATCAACGGCTCAAAGCCCCTCTTGATCCAATGGCTTAGATCCTTTCAGGATTCTACGGGTCAAGAGTTTCGAGCTCTTACCTCTCACATTCCTAGTAGCCGAAATACTGAAATGCTTCCTTTCGATATTTTCCACGACACCTAGATCGCTGCCATGTGTCCTCTCCTTGGATGCTCCCGATCCTCTTTCAGATTTCGGGACTCTGCGACCTTAGTGACACAAATCCTCTATCTTCTCAAATCCCCAGTATCCGAAATCCCGGTGAACTCCCCGATCTCCTCCATGTGTCCTCCCCAGATGGATGATCCAGATCGTTTTGGGACCTCACCAGGACACGGATGGATGGCTTAGATCTATTTCAGGACTTTCACTATGAAGTGTCCCAACCTCTCGTCATCAGGACCTCCAAAATCCTGAATTCCCGAACTCCAAAATCCTGATACCTTGACTATTTTGAGACTTCTTCGGTTCTTTGCTCTATGCATGAGGTTTAAGCCTCGTGCAGCTTCCAGCCCATTCGATGACTTTCAGTGATATGTGTGAGATCCAACAACTCACAACTGCTCTTTCTATGCATGCCTCCCACGCTGCTCTCTGGACGTGAAAATCCAACTGTCCAGATCTCTTTCTCGGCCTAATCTGATGGCAGTTGTGCTCTCCCTCCGAGCATGTGCTTTCCTCCCGAACTTGGAAGATTTCCTCAATTGCAAAATTCCTCGACCTTTGCTTCTCCCTCTGCGAGTTCTACCACCTTGAGTCTCACCTGCGTGTTCGAAAACTCTTTCCCTCCTGAGCTTTTGGGACTCTAAACTCTCCAAATAGTTCTCTGGCCCTACAACCTCTTGTGGCCTCTGTGCATAAAATCACTCTCCCTCCTAAGCTTCTCCTTTCAAATCCTCAATGGATTCTTCAACCTCTACACTCCTTGCAGAGCCTCTGAATGCACAAGGTGCTATATCTTCTGAGCTTCTCATGTAGCTTCGACCTCCAAGGAATCTATCCTTTTTCCTTCCCCTTCAGATGGAGAAACTAATGCCCTCCTTTCACTCTCTTGCTCAAGCAACTTCTTGCTGAGTTTGTAGGGTGTTCAACAACCCTATGAAGATCCTTCCTTGGACTCTTCTTCTATCTCTGAACTCAAACAATTCTTCCCTTGTGCTCTCTCTGCACATCTACTCAATGCCCTCTTGGCAGAGTGTCTTCTCACAGAACATTCAGCAGTTCTGTCTTCTCCTGTGCACTCTATGCACCTACTCAATGCCCTCTGGCAGAGCTTTCAGAATCCTTAGTGATTCTATTTCTCTTTGAACTCATAGCAGAGTTCCTCCTCAATGCAACTCGTGCATCTACTCAATGCCTGACTGGTAGAGTTCTTCAAGAATCCCGCAACGATTTTGTCTTCCTACTGTGTTTTCCTCTACATAGTCTTGCCTCCAAGGTGTTCAACAACCTTGACGTCTTCTCTTGAGTTAATGACTCCAGCTGGTGTACCCTCCTGACACGTCTTTGTCCAAATTCCACAGAATTGGAAGTTCTCTCTAAGCACTGGCTATCAGAACCCCCAGTGTTCTGTCACGCCCTCTTGGCATGAAGCCTCAAAGAAACCCAAACCTGAAATTGAACAACTGCTACAAATGCATACCTATCCATACATCTACAGCATATAAAGAACACACATAGACATTCATTCAACACCTAAGCACACACAGAATCATACAGAAAACTGTCTGTTTGTATTAATATAAAAATGCCTGTTTACAAGGGTGTTCTTGAGCACAGACTATAACAAGGTCTCGACTCTCCTTCTCTGTCCATCTTTGCATACTAAAAGAAAATAGATATTTTATCTTTTACATGAGGGGCTCTTTTGAGCTCTTCCCTCCAATCCACCTACCCTATTCAATCTACATTATCTCTTCAATTGAATGGGCTGTCTAGTTCAGATTGTATCTAGATCTCATCCTTACAAACCATTAAGGCTATCTACTCTAATGCCTGCAAAAAGGCATGGCTTCATGGCTCTAACATCCTTACAACATTTAATGCCTTCACATTCAAATTCAAATTTGAAATGAGGCTGCACCTCTCCTCATCCCTGAATGCGTGTGCTGACATGCACTGGCTGGCTGGATGGCTTGCGTGGAGAGATGCCCCTGCATCATACTCCTCAGCTGCAAAATTCATGAGCTCCTACTCATGAGCTTCCCATCTCAGTTGCTGAAATCCTCCTGGATCCCAAACAAATTTCTGGAGCTGTATCCTTGCTCCACTACTCTACTGTCACTACTTCTTCCGCTGCACTACTACTACTGCTTTTTTGCCCAGTCTTTCCTCACTAGAAGTCTCTTGTGATTTGATCATTAGCCTCCTAATCTCATCGATCACCTCATCTAGCTGCTCCAGTGGCTGGCCTTGTCTTTGTAGTCTCCTCATCTGCAAAATATTTCTGCAATTTGGCAGATCACCATGATCTCCCATGCCATCTTCTTTATCTCCTGTGGCACTAAGTGTCCACTCTGCTGCAGTCCTCTCTGTAGCCTCTTCTTGACTAATCTATTGCTCAACCTCTTCCTGTGGCAAGTTAACTTCTACCATCTTTCCTGCTGGTATGTGTCCAACTCCTTCCAACCCTCAGCCTGGAATTCTTCTTCATTTGTTTCCAACCTCACTTGTTGGATGTTCATGCCTTCACTATCACCATTCTCTCCAGGGCTTCAATCTGTTCACACAGATCAGTAAATCTCATGTTGTCTGCCTCTTCTTCTTTTAATTATGCAATCTCCAATGTTGCAGTCTTTTCAGCTTCCTAGCTGAAAATATTGAGCCACTCCTCAGAATGCTCATCCTCTCCTTCTGCTTGGGTAGCTTCTAACATCTTCTCCAATTCTTCTTTTATGACAGTCACTGCTAGTTGTCCTTTTGCTATTACTGCATCATCTATAACACAGATTTTTGCCTCCCCTGGGCTGTGTGGTAGGAATATTCCAATTCCCCCAATCAATAGAATATTCCTCCGATCTTCCTCCTCTGTCAGCTGCATTTGCTGATCCAAATCCATCTCTAAGTTCATATTCTCTTTCAACTCCTCGGGCTGATATAAACTCACCTCTGAGTTCATGAGACTCTCAAACAATCTCATTTATGTTCGGATGCCCACCTAGAAAATTGGAAACTTTTTGCTGCCCTCCTGACAGTCCTTGAGATCCCATAGCGATCTCGTCTCATTTCCCTCCTGGCAATGTGAAATTCCCCAGTTGTCCTCATGATAGTCTGTGAGATCCCGCAGTGATCTCACCTCATTTCCCTCCTGGGAATCAGGAATTTCTGGGCTTCCTTCCTGGCAGTCCTTGAGATCTTAAGCTGATCCCAATTCATCCTCAGCATCACTGAGATTTCTCCCAGCCTCTGGTTCACATACCTGAACCACTTCCTCATGTCTGTTGAGGTTTTCAGCATGCCTCAACCATCCTCTTAACAGCCTCCGCTGTCTTCTGGCCAATAATTCTATGATTGGCCATTTTATCTTGGTCTTCATGGGCCATTCATATACCCATCGCGACCTTGCATCCTACTACATTTGAAATTCAAGTTCATCCATCCTTGCCATGATCTTGGCAAGTTTATTATCCCATGAAATGTTCTCTTGATGTTGTCGGTCCTTCTTTCCACTACATGCATGACCTTTAGTAGTCATTTTCTACTTCTGTCTTCCCTCCTGGCAACCTACTGTTATCACTCTGCAACTAAGAGCTTCCAGTCTTGCTCTACAGTCCTCCTGACTGTATTTCTTGATTGTTGTCTACCTACAAACAATCATTACAGAGCTTCCAGTACTCTGTCTTCCTTTTCCTTCTCTCTGCCTAAAATATACAAATAGAGTTTCAAGCTCTGATACCACTTTTGACGTAGACCTCCAACACTCAGGCTAGAGTCCGCTCACAAGATCGTTCATTCACCTTCCGAGCCAAAATATCTCTTTTCATTCCCTGTTGGAACCTCAATCAAATCGATCCAAAGGTCCTTCCACTATCCACGACCACTGTATGCGACCGCGACCTTTTTCCCCTTTCCTCACAGGAAATATATTTTCCGGGTTTCGGGACTCCCTGTATCCCGATGTCGAGAACCTCTGTCCCCTTGATCTCCCGATCACCGAAATGTCGAAACAATGAAATGGCTTTCACAACAATTATCCCCCTGGGCTATGACCTTGTTCCATAAGACCACTTACCATATGACTGCAGTCCTATTTCGGGACTTATCGGTGCGTAGCTCCTGGGCTACTCTCCTCTAGACTCCCGAAATGCCGAATCCCAGATTGCTAAAATAACTATGTGCCCGGTTTCCTCTTCCTTTTGCAATTTCGAGTTTTCAAACGCCGAAATGCTCCGACCTCTCGTCCACAGGATCCCCAGAATGCCAAAATCCGATATCCCGAAATACAGCTCCCTGGTTCTTTGCCTTTTGTCATTTTAGAATTTCAACCACCGAAATCCTCTGAACCCTTGTCTTCGAAACTCCCGAAGTTCCAAACTCCGATACACCGAAATGATGCCTTCCGCAAATCCTTTCATACTTTCGTGTTTCGGGTTTTCCTTAGCCCTTGCTCTCCCACACTCATAGTATCCTAAATTCTGAAGTGACAATGTGGCCCTATTCAACCATGGCCTAGATCAACGGCTGTGATCCACTCCTAGATCAATGACTCTGATCATTTCATAGTTTTTCTCCACAAGAGCAGTTCAATGGCTCAAAGCCCCTCTCGGTCCAATGGCTCAGATCCTTTCGGGATTCTATGGGTCAAGAGTTTTGAACTCTTACCTCTCACATTCCTAGTAGCCGAAATACCAAAATGATTCCTTTCGAGATTTTCCCCGACGCCTGGATTGCTGCCACATGTCCTCTCCTTGGACGCTCTAGATCCTCTTTTGGATTTCGGGACTCCCTAACCCCAGTGACACAAATCCTCTATCTTCTCGAATCCCCGGTATCCGAAATTCCAGTGAAATCCTCAATCTCCTCCACGTGTCCTCCCCAGATGGACAGTCTAGATCGTTTCGGGAGTTCACCAATTGCAAAGTCAGAAGACTCCTCTCTCTGATTCCCGGTGTCCAAATCCCCGAAATGGGTGATCTCACGACACGTGTCCTCCACCCATATGGATGGCTCAGATCTATTTTGAGTCTTTCACTATGAAGTGTCTTGACCTCTCGTCATCAGGACCTCCGAAATCCTGAATTCCCGAACTCCAAAATCTCGATACCTTGACTATTTTAGGACTTCTTTGGTTCTCTACTATGTGCGTGAGGTTTAAACCTCATGCAGCTTCCAGCCCATATGATGACTTTCAGTGATCCGTGTGAGATCCAACGGCTCACAACTACTCCTACTGTGTGCACCTGCCATGCTGCTCCCTGGACATGGAAATCCAACGGTCCAAATCTCTTTCTCAGCCTGATCCGAAGGCAGCTGTGCTCTCCCTTTGAGCATGTGCTTTCCTCTCGAACTTGGAAGATATCCCCAATTGCAAAAGGCCTCGACCTTCACTTCTCCCTTTGCGAGTTCTACCACCTTGAGTCTCGCCTGCATGTTCGAAAACGCTGTCCCTCCTGAGCTTTTGGGACTCTAAACTCTCCAAAGAGTTCTTTGGCTCTACAACCTCTTGTGGCGTCTGTGCATAAAAGCACCCTCCCTCTTGAGCTTCTCCTTTCAAATCCTCAAGGGATTCTTCGACTTCTGCACTCCTTGCAGAGCCTCTGCACGCACAAGGTGCTATCTCTTTTGAGATTCTCCTATAGCTTCGACCTCCAAGGAATCAATCCTTTTTCCTTCTCCTTCAGATGGAGAAACTAATGCCCTCCTAGCACTCTCTTGCTCAAGCAACTTCTTGCTGAGTCTGCAGGGTGTTTAGCAACACTATGAAGATCCTTCCTTGGACTCTTCTTCTATCTCTGAACTCAAAGAATTCTTCCCTTGTGATCTATATGCACATCTACTTAATGCCCTCCTGGCAGAGTGTCTTCTCACAGAAAATTCACCAGTTCTGTCTTCTCCTATGCACTCTATGCACCTGCTCAATGCCCTCAGGTAGAGCTCTCATAATCCTCAATGATTCTATTTCTCTTTGAACTCACAACAGAGTTCCTCCTCAATGCAACTCATGCATATACTCAATGCCCACCTGGTAGAGTTCTTGTAGAATCCCGCAGTGATTATGTCTTCCTGCTGTGTCTTCCTCTACACAGTCTTGCCTCCAAGGTGTTAACAAACCTTGAGGTCTTCTCCTGATTTAATGACTCCAACTAGTGTACCCTCCTGGAATGTCTTTGTCCAAATTCCACAGAATTGGAAGTGCTCTCTAAGCAATGGCTATCATAACCTACAGTGTTCTATCATGCCCTCTTGGCATGAAGCCTCAAAGAAACCCAAACCTAAAATCAAACAACTCCTACAAATGCATACCTATCCATACATCTACAGCATATAAAAAACACACATAGACATTCACTCAACACCTAAGGACATAGAGAATCATACATAAAACTATATGTTTGTATTAATATAAAAATGCCTGTTTACAAGGGTGTTCTTGAGCATGGACTGTAACAAGGTCTCATATCTCCTTCTCTGTCTCTCTCTGCATACTAAAAAAAAACAGATCTTTGATCTTTTACATGAGGGGCTCTTTTGAGCTCTTGCCTCCAATCCACCTACCTTATTCAATCTACATTAACTCTTTAATTGAATGGGTTGTCTAGTTCAGATTGGATCTAGATATCATCCTTACAAACCATTAAGGCTATCTACTCTAATGCCTATGCAAAGGCACGGCTTCATGGCTCTAACAGCCTTACAACATTTAATGCCTTCACATTCAAATTCAAATTTAAAATGAGGCTGCGCCTCTCCTCGTCCTTGAATGCGTGCGCTGACATGGGCTGGCTAGCTTGTGTGTGGAGAGATGCTCCTGCATCATACTCCTCAGCTGCAAAATTCATGAGCTCCTACTCATGAGCTTCCCATCTCAGTTGCTGAAATCCTCCTGGATCCCAAAAAAATTTCTGGAGCTGTATCCTTGCTCCACTGCTCTGCTGCTACTGCTGCTTCTGTTGCGTTGTTGCTGCTGCTTTTCTGCCCAGCCTTTCCTCACTGGTAGTCTCTTGTGATCCGATCATCAGCCTCCTAATCTCATCGATCACCTCGTCTAGCTACTCCAGTGGTTGGCTCTTACTTTGCAGTCTCCTCAGCTGCAAAATATTTCTGCAATTTGGCAGATCACCATGATCTCCCATGCCATCTTCTTGATATCCTGTGGCACTAAGTGTCCACTCTGTTGTAGTCCTCTCTGCAGCCTCTTCTTGATTGATCAGCTTCTCAGCCTCTTCCTATGGCAACTTAACTTTTTCCATCTTTCCTGTTGGTATGTGTCCAGCTCCTTCCAGCTCCTCCTCATCCTGGAATTCTTCTTCATTTGTTTCCAAACTCACTTGTTGGATGTGCATGCCCTACACTATCAGCCCTCTCTCCAAAGCTTCAATCTGTTCACACAGATCAATAAATCTCATGCTACTTGCCTCTTCTTCTTCTACTTATGCAATATCCAATGTTGGAGTCTTTTCAGCTTCCTGGCTGAAAATATTGAGCCACTCCTTAGAATGCTCATCCTCTCCTTCTGCTTGGGCAGCTTCTAACATCTGCTCCAATTCTTCTTTTATGACAATCACTACTGGTTGTCCTTCTACTATTGTTGCATCATCTACAACACAGATTTCTGCCTCCCTTGGACTGTGTGGTAGGAATATTCCAATTCCCCCAATCATCATAAGATTCCTCCGATCTTCCTCCTCTGTCAATTGAATATGCTGATCCAAATCCATCTCTGAGTTCATCTTCTCTTTCAGCTTCTTAGGATGATCTAAACTCACCTCTAAGTTCATGAGACTCTCAAACAATCTCATTTCTATTCCCATGCCCACCTGGAAAATTGGAAACTTTATGCTACCCTTTTGGCAGTCCATGAGATCCCGCAGTGATCTCATCTCATTGCCCTCCTGGCAACGTGAAATTCCCCGGCTGTCCTCATGATAGTCTGTGAGATCAAACAGTGATCTCGTCTCATTTGCCTCCTAGCAATCGGGAATTTCTGGGCTACCTTCCTATAAGTCCTTGAGATCTTCAACTGATCCCAATTCATCCTCAACATCATTGATATTTCTCCCAGCCTCTGGTTCACATACCAGAACCACTTCCTCAGGTCTGTTGAGGTTTTCAGCATGCCTCAACCATCCTCTTAACAACCTCCACTATCTTCTGGCCAATAATTCTCTCACTGGCCATTTTATCTTGGTTTCCATGGGTCATTCATATACCCATCACGACCTTGCATCATGTTGCATCTACAATTCAAGTTCATCCATCCTTTCCTTGATCTCGGCAAGTTCCTTATCCCATGCAGCGTTCTCCTACTACTGGTGGTCCTTATTTCCACCGCATGCATGACCTTCAGTAGTCATTTTCTGCTTCTGTCTGCCCTCCTGGCAAAACTGCTATTATCACTCTGAAACTAAGAGCTTCCATCCTTCCTCTACAGTCCTCCTGAATATCTTTCTTGATTTCTGTCTACCTGCAAACAATCATTGAAGAGCTTCATGTACTCTGTCTTCCTTTTCCTTCTCTTTACTTGAAATATACAAACATAGTTTCAAGCTCTGATACCACTTCTGACGCAGGCCCCCGACCCTCAGGCCAGAGTCCGCTCATAGGATCATTCATTCACCTTCTGAGATGAAATAGCTCTTTTGATTCCCTGTTGGAATCTCAATCAAATCGATCCACAGGTCCTTCCACTATCCACAGTCTTTTTATGCGATCACGACCTTTTTCCCCTTTCCTCACAGGAAACATATTTTCTGGGTTTCGGGACTCCCTGTATCCCGATGTCGAGAACCTCTGTCCCCTTGATCTCCCGATCACCGAAATGATGAAACACTGAAATGGATTTCACAGCAAATAGTCCCCTGGGCTATGACCTTGTTCCATGTGACCTTTTACCATATGATTGTAGTCCTATTTCGGAACTTACCGGTGCATAACTTCTGGTCTTCTGTCCTCTGGACTCCCGAAATGTCGAACCCCGGATTGCTGAAATAACTCCGTGCCCAGTTTCCTCTTCCTTTCACGATTTCTAGTTTTCAAACCCTGAAATGCTATGACCTCTCATCCACAGGATCCCTGAAATGCCGAAATCTGATATCTAGAAATATAGCTCTCTGGTTCTTCGCCTTTTCCGATTTCAGAATTTCAACCCCCGAAATCCTCTGAACCCTTGTCTTCGAAACTCTTGAAGTTCCAAACTCTGATATGCCAAAATGACGCCTTCTGTAAATCCTTTCAAACTTTCACGTTTCGGGTTCTCTTGATGCAAGGTTCTCCTCTATCGCTGCTCTCCCGCACTCCCAGTATCCGAAATGCCGAAGTGATGATGTGGCCCTATTCAACCATGGCCTAGATCAACAGTTGTGATCCACTCCTAGATCAACAATTCTGATCATTTCGGAGTTTTCCTCCACAAGAGCATATCAATGGATCAAAGCCCCACTTGATCCAATGGCTCAGATCCTTTCAATATTCTACGGGTAAAAAGTTTTGAACTCTTACCTCTCACATTCCTAGTAGCTGAAATACCGAAATGCTTCCTTTCGAGATTATCCCCGATGCCTGGATCGCTGCCACGTGTCCTCTCCCTAGACACTCTTGATCCTCTATCAAATTTTGGGACTCTGTGACCCCAGTGACACAAATCCTCTATCTTCTTGAATCTTCAGTGTCTGAAATCCCGGTGAACTCCCCGATCTCCTCCACGTGTCCTACCAAATGGATGGTCCAGATCGTTTCACGACTTTTCCAATTGCAAAGTCGGAAGACTCCTCTCTCTGATTCTCGGTGTCCGAATCCCCGAAATGGGTGATCTTGCGACACATGTCCTCCACCTAGATGGATGTCTCAGATCTATTTCAGGACTTTCACTGTGAAGTGTCCCGACCTCTCATCAAAAGGACCTCCGATATCCTGAATTCCTGAACTCTGAAAAACTAATACCTTGAATATTTTGGGACTTCTTCGGTTCTCTTCTCTGTGCATGAGGTTTAAACCTCGTGCAGCTTCTAGACCATCCGATGATTGTCAACGATCCGTGTGAGATCCAACGGCTCACAAATGCTCCTGCTGTGCTTGCCTCCCATGTTGCTCCCTGGACGTAGAAATCCAATGATCCAGATCTCTTTCTCGGCCTGATCCAACTGTAGTTGTGCTCTCCCTCCGAGCATGTGCTTTCCTCCCGAACTTCGAAGATTTCCCCAATTGCAAAAGGCCTCGACCTTTGCTTCTCCCTCAGTGAGTTCTACCACCTTGAGTCTTGTCTGCATGTTCGAAAACACTGTCCCTCTTGATATTTTGGGACTCTAAACTCTCCAAAGAGTTCTCTGGCCCTGCAACCTCTTGTGGCCTCTATGCATAAACACACTCTCCCTCTTGAGCTTCTCCTTTGAAATCCTCAAGGGATTATTCAACTTCTGCACTCCTTGCAGAGCCTCTGCATGCACAAGGTGTTATCTCTTCTAAGCTTCTTCTATAGCTTCAACCTCCAAGGAATCAATCCTTTTTCCTTCCCCTTCAGATGGAGAAACTAATGCCCTCCTAGCACTCTCTTGCTCAAGCAAATTCTTGTTGAGTCTGTAGGGTGTTCAACAACCCTGTGAATATCCTTCCTTGGACTCTTCTTCTATCTCTGAACTCAAAGAATTCTTCCCTTGTGCTCTATCTGCACATCTACTCAATGCTCTCCTGGTAGAGTGTCTTCTCACAGAACATTCAATAGTTTTGTCTTCTCCTGTGCACTCTATGCACCTGCTCAATGCCCTCTGGTAGAGCTCTCAGAATCCTCAATGATTATGTTTCTCTTTCAACTCACAATAGAGTTCCTCCTCAATGAAACTCGTGCATCTAGTCAATGCCCACCTGGTAGAGTTATTGCAGAATCCCGCAGTGATTTTGTCTTCCTGTTGTGTCTTCCTCTACACAGTCTTGCCTCCAAGGTGTTCAACAACCTTGAGGTATTCTCCCGAGTTAATGACTCTAGCTGGTGTACCCTCCTGGCACATCTTTGTCGAAATTCTACAGAATTGGAAGTGCTTTCTAAGCACTGGCTATCAAAACCCGCAGTGTTCTGTCACGCCCTCTTGGCATGAAGCCTCAAAGAAACCCAAACCTGAAATAAAAAAACTCCTACAAATGCATACCTATCCATACATCTACAACATATAAAGAACACACATAGACATTCATTCAACACCTAAGCACACACAAAATAATACAGAAAACAGTCTGTTTGTATTAATATAAAAATGCCTGTTTACGAGGGTGTTCTTGATCATGGACTGTAACAAGGTCTCAGCTCTCCTTCTCTGTCTCTCTCTGCATACTAAAAAAAATCAGATCTTTGATCTTTTACATGAGGGGCGCTTTTGAGCTCTTCCCTCCAATTCACCTACCCTATTTAATCTACATTAACTCTTCAATTGAATGGGCTGTCTAGTCCAGATTAGATCTAGATATCAACCTTACAAACCATTAAGGCTATCTACTCTAATGCCTGCGCAAAGGCATGGCTTCATGGCTCTAACAGCCTTACAAAATTTAATGCCTTCACATTTAAATTCAAATTTGAAATCAGGCTGTGCCTCTCCTCATCCATGAATGCATGCGCTGACGTGGGCTAGTTGGCTAGCTGGTTTGTGTGGAGAGATGCTCTTGCATCATACTCCTCCGCTGCAAAATTCATGAGCTCATGCTCATGAGCTTCCCAACTCAGCTATTGAAATCCTACTGGATCCCAAACAAATTTATGGAGCTGTATCTTTTCTCCACTGCTCTATTGTTGTTGCTTCTTCCGCTGTGATGTTGTTGCTACTTTTCTACCTAGTCTTTCCTCGCTGGTAGTCTCTTGTGATCCGATCATCAGCCTCCTGATCTCATTGATTACCTCATCCAGCTGCTCCAGTGGCTAGCTCTGTCTTTCAGTCTCCTCAGCTGCAAAATATTTCTGCAATTTGGCAGATCACCATGATCTCCCATGCCATCTTCTTTATCTCCTATGGCACTAAGTGTCCACTCTGTTGTAGTCCTCTCTGCAACCTCTTCTTGACTGATCTGAGTAGCTTCCTGTGGCAGGTTAACTTCTGCCATCTTTCCTACTGGTATGTATCCAACTCCTTCCAGTTGCTCCTCAGCCTGGAATTCTTCTTCATTTGTTTCCAACCTCACTGGTTGGATGTGCATGCCCTGCACTATAACCCTTCTCTCCAGGGCTTCAATATATTCACATAGATCAGTAAATCTCATGTTGTCTACCTCTTCTTCTTCTACTTCTGCAATCTCCAATGTTACAGTCTTTTCAGCTTCCTGGTTGAAAATATTGAGCCACTCCTCAGAATGATCATCCTCTCCTTCTGCTTGGGTAGCTTCTAACATCTGCTCCAATTCTTCTTTTATGATAGTCAGTGCTGGTTTTCCTTCTGTTGTCGATGCATCATCTACAACACAGATTTCTGCCTCCCCTGGGCTGTGTGGTAGGAATATTCAAATTCCCCCAATCATTAGAAGATTCCTTCGATCTTCCTCCTCTGTCATCTGCATCTGCTAATCCAAATCCATCTCTGAGTTCATCTTATCTTTCAGCTCCTCGGTCTGATATAAACTCACCTCTGAGTTCATGAGACTCTCAGACAATCTCATTTCTGTTCCCATGCCCACCTAGCAAATTGAAAACTTTTTGCTGCCCTCCTGGCATTCCATGAGATCTCGCAGTGTTCTCGTCTCATTACCATCCAGGAAATGTGAAATTCCCTGGCTGTCCTCATGACAGTCTGTGAGATCCCACAATGATATCGTCTCATTTCCCTCCTAGCAATCGGGAATTTCTGGGCAGCCTTCCTAGCAGTCATTGAGATCGTAAGCTGATCCCAATTCATCCTCAGCATCACTGATATTTCTCCCAGCCTCTGGTTCACATACCTGAACCACTTCCGCAGGTCTGTTGAGGTTTTCAGCATGCCTCAACCATCCTCTTAACAACCTCCATTGTCTTATGGCCAATAATTCTCTAACTGGCCATTTTATCTTGGTCTTCATGGGCCATTCATATACCCATCCCGACCTTGCATCTTGTTGCATCTGCAATTCAAGTTCATCCATCCTTGCCCTAATCTCGGGAAGTTCCTTATCCCATGTAGCGTTCTCCTGTTGCTGGCAGTCCTTCTTTCCACCGCATGCATGACCTTCAATAGTCATTTTCTGCTTCTGTTTTCCCTCCTGGCAAACCTGTTGTTATCACTCTGCAACTGATAGCTTCCAGCCTTCCTCTATAGTCCTTCTAACTGTCTTTCTTGATTGTTTTCTACCTGAAAACAATCATTACAGAGCTTCTTGTACTCTGTCTTCCTTTGCCTCCTCTCTGCCTGAAATATACAAATAGAGTTTCAAGCCCTGATACCACTTCTGACGTATACCCCCGACCCTCAGGCTAGAGTCTACTCACATGATCGTTCATTCGCCTTCCAAGCCAAAATAGCTTCCAGCCTTCCTCTACAACTGAGATCTTCCAGCCTTCCTCTACAGTCCTCCTAACTGTATTTCTTGATTGTTTTCTACCTACAAAGAATCATTACAGAGCTTCCAATACTCTATCTTCCTTTGCCTTCTCTCCGCCTGAAATAGACAAACAAAGTTTCAAGCTCTGATACCACTTCTAATGCAGACCCCTGACCCTCAGGCTAGAGTCCGCTCACAGGATCCTTCATTCACATTTCGAGCCCAAATAGCTCTTTTGATTCCCTGCTAGAATGTCAATCAAATCGAGCCACGAGTCCTTCCACTATCCATGGCCTTTGTATGCGATTGTGACCTTTTTCCCCTTTCCTCACAGGAAATATGTTTTCCAGGTTTCTGGACTCCCTGTGTCCTGATGTCGAGAACCTCTATCCCCTTGATATCCCGATCACCAAAATGCCAAAACACCGAAATGGATTTCACAGCAATTAGCCCCCTGGGTTACGACCTTGGTCCATGTGACCACTTACCATATGAATGCAATCCTATTTTGGGACTTACCGGTGCGTAGCTCCCGGTCTCCTATCCTCTGGACTCCCGAAATGTCGAATCCCGGATTGCCGAAATAACTTTGTGCCCGGTTTTCTCTTCCTTTCATGATTTTGGGTTTTCAAATGCCGAAATGCTCTAACCTCTCATCCACAGGACCCCCAGAATGCCGAAATCTGGTATCCCGAAATACAGCTCCCTGGTTCTTCGCCTTCTGCGATTTTGAAATTTTAACCCCCAAAATCCTCTGAACCCTTGTCTTCGGAACTCCAGAAGTTCCAAACTGTGATATGCTGAAATGATGCCTTTTGCAAATCCTTTCCGACTTTCACAGTTTGGGTTCTCCTGATGCAAGGTTCTCCTTTGCCCTTGCTCTCCCACACTCCTGGTATCTGAAATGCCGAAGTGATGATGTGGCCCTATTCAACCCTGGCCTAGATCAACGGCTGTGATCCACTCCCATATCAACGACTCTAATCATTTCATATTTTTCCTCCACAAGAGCAGATCAACTGCTCAAAGCCCCTCTTGATCCAATGGCTTAGATCCTTTCGGGATTCTATGAGTCAAGAGTTTTGAACTCTTACCTCTCACATTCCTAGTTGCTGAAATACTGAAATGCTTCCTTTCGAGATTTTCCCCGACACCTAGATCACTTCCACGTGTCCTCTCCTTGGACGCTCCCGATCCTCTTTTGGATTTCGGGACTGCGCAACCCCAGTGACACAAATCCTCTATCTTCTCGAATCCCCGGTATCTAAAATCTTGGTGAACTCCCTGATCTTCTCCACGTGTCCTCCCTAGATGGATGGTCCAGATCATTTCGGGACTTCGCCAATTGTGAAGTCGGAAGACTCCTCTCTCTGATTCCCAGTGTCCGAATCCCCAAAATGGGTGATCTCGTGACATGTGTCATCCACTTGGATGGAAGGATCAGATCTATTTTGGGACTTTCATTGTGAAGTGTCCCAACCTCTCATCATCAGGACCTCCGAAATCCCAAATCCCTAAACTCTGAAATCCCGATACCTTAACTATTTCGGGACTTCTTCAGTTCTCTGCTCTGTGCATGAGGTTGAAGCCTCATGCTGTTCCAGCCCATCCCATGACTGTCTGTGATCTGTGTGAGATCCAACTGCTCCTACTGTGCGTGCCTCCCATGCTGCTCCCTGGACGTGGAAATACAATGGTCCATATCTCTTTCTCAGCCTGATTCGACAACAACTGTGCTCTCCCTCTGAGCATGCACTTTCCTCCCGAACTTGGAATATTTCCCCAATTGCAAAATGCCACTACCTTTGCTTCTCCCTCTACGATTTCTACCACCTTGAGTATCGCCCGCGTGTTCGAAAACACTGTTCCTCCTGAGATTTTGGGACTCTAAACTCTCTAAAGAGTTCTCTAGCCCTGCAACCTCTTGTGGCCTCTGTGCATAAAATTTCTCTCCCTCATGAGCTTCTCCTTTTGAATCCTCAATGGATTCTTCGAATTAGGCACTCCTTGTAGAGCCTCTGCATGCACAAGGTGCTATCTCTTTTGAGATTCTCCTGTAGCTTCGACCTCCAAGGAATCAATCCTTTTTCCTTCCCCTTTAGATGGAGAAACTAATGCCCTCCTAGCACTCTCTTTCTCAAGAAACTTCTTGCTGAGTCTGTAGGGTGTTCAACAACCCTGTGAAGATTCTTCCTTGGACACTTCTTCTATCTCTAAACTCAAAGAATTTTTCCCTTGTGCTATATATGCACATCTGCTCAATTCCCTCCTAGCAGAGTGTCTTCTCACAGAACATTCAACAGTTTCGTCTTCTCCCGTGCACTCTATGCACCTGTTCAATGCCCTCTGGCAAAGCTCTCAGTATCCTCAGTGATTCTGTTTCTCTTTGAACTTGCAGCAGAGTTCCTCCTCAATGCAACTCATGCATCTGCTCAATGCCCACCTGGCAGAGTTCTTACAGAATCCCACAACGATTATGTTTTCCTACTGTGTGTTCCTCTACACAGTCTTGCCTCCAAGGTGTTCAACAACCATGAGGTCTTCTCTCGAGTTAATGACTCCAGCTGGTGTACCCTCTTGGCACATATTTTTCTGAATTCCACAGAATTGGAAGTGGTCTCTAAGCATCGGCTATCATAACCCGCAGTGTTATGTCATGCCCTCTTGGCATGAAGCCTCAAAGAAACCCAAACCTGAAATCAAACAACTCCTGCAAATGCATACCTATCCATACATCTACAACATATAAAGAACACACATAGACATTCATTCAACACCTAAGCACACACAGAATCATACAGAAAACTGTTTGTTTGTATTAATATAAAAATGCATGTTTACAAGGGTGTTCTTGAGCACGGACTATAACAAGGTCTTGGCTCTCCTTCTCTATCTCTCTCTGCATACTAAAAGAAAACAGATCTCTGATCTTTTACATGAGGGGATCTGTTGAGCTCTTCCCTCCAATTCACCTACCGTATTTAATCTACATTAAATCTTCAATTGAATGGGTTGTCTCATCCATATTGGATCTAGATCTCAGCCTTACAAACCATTAAGGCTATCTACTCTAATGCCTGTGCAAAGGAATGGCTTCATGGCTCTAACAACCTTACAACATTTAATGCCTTCACATTCAAATTCAAATTTGAAATGAGGCTGCACCTCTCCTCATCCTTGAATGAGTGCGCTAACGTGGGCTGGTTGACTGGCTGGCTTGGGTGGAGAGATGCTCCTACATCAATAAGTAACTGCCATGGTAACATGAGAGTATGAGCTTAACATAGGCGTTGACCTCCTGGTGTCATCTGAAATGTGGGATCTTCATTATGTTCAAAAGGGTGGACTACATGAGGTTCATCGTCCACGGCTAGGGGATTTTCAAGTTCTTCCCCTTCATCCTAGTCAAGTATTTTTATGGGGCAAGCATACTATGGTTCTTGCGGTCTCCTATATTGAAGTTGTTGAAATTCAACATTGTGATATTGTCCTGTTGCACTCTAACTACGTGTATCTCCTTTGGGAGGTACGCATTAACCATGGTGTACTCGAAATCTCTCGACACACTATCACAACTCACCGCACTGGCCAGGTGCAGGATGTAGTGGGGTAAGATGTTTAGGATTAAATTCACATTTTTTAGGTCATCTCTCTCCTTTGTTCTCTTTTCTATGTCGACTTGGGATGGTCCAAATTCGCGAGTGATCGACGAAGAGGCTTGCACTCCTCTCATTGAAGACGCTTGAATACTTTCATACATTACTTTCTTAGCCACGAGATCGATGAGAACTTCTTCAACAATTTTCTCCACGACTCTAAGCTCATCCGACATACACCTTAGATCGGATGGATGAATGACTGTGCAAAACAATAGAACTAGTGTCGATCTTACTAATCACAACGCGGTAGCAATGACTTCTCTATGATACAATTCGAAAAAAGTGTTCTCGGTGCAACAATCGAAGGAATAAGTAGACAACAACGTAACATATCTCTTCAATGGGCAAGAGACCTTCATTAACTCAGTTATGTCTATTACAACATAGTCCCAGTCGTCTGATGGTGAGCCTTCTGACAAAAAATGTAGTTCTACCCATTCGGGGCATCAGTCTAATGGTTATACTGTTTCCAATGGCTATATTGCTTCTCCATGGATAAGTGTCATGTGGCACTGTTCTGCTATCTCGACGAAGTTCCAGTTTTGCAAGTTTTCCTTCTGCAAAGTTCCCTCTAGAATCTTTTGTATTTTTTCAATCTTTGCTCTCTTCTTACTGAGCTTTCTAGCCTTTTTCCTAGTGATCTTTGTCTCGTTATTCCTTTTTCCATTATGATTCTTATCTCTTCTTGGCATAGCAACTTTGCACTATTGATATTCTTTCCTAGGATTCAGGGGCAATAATTCTTCGCTATCTGGGGTAGGTGATTTAGTCTTCTGTGAGTCTTCTTGTGTTCTTTCAGCTTTGACATCCCCGGTTTTAAATAGCTTCGTTATGTTCTCATGTTCTTCAATCAAGTGTGTGATCCTCCTAGTCATTAAATATTTTAATTATTACTTCTTATTCTTCCCTCCTGGCCTAATCCCTTCCGATCCAAGGTTTCCATAGTAACATAGAAAATGGGGCGTTGTTCTCAATAAATTTAACAAACTCAAAATCTTCTTCTGCCGAAGTTCCATGAGAATTCATAGATATCTGGGTAAGTCTTCCACATAGGGTTATCATCTTTCCTCTAAATAATCCTATTCCTCCTAATGAAGGAATCATAGCAGGCTTTCCTAAAATTTCCCAAGTTCTTTTTGTCATTATATTCACCTGAGTTTCCTCATCCAGAATATAGTTAATGTTCAAGCCTCCTATTCTTACTTCTCTTTGCTCTTTCTCTTTCAAGATCTCTGATAGATTAGTATCTCTATGGTAATTCAACGTTTCTTTCATTTGTAATAGTACAGTCTTTGATTCATTCTTTGGTTCTGTCATGGTCTCAGTTTCTTGACCTTTCTCAAGGTCTACTTGTTCCATATTCATTCTTTCAAGCTTAGCAATCATTCTAGGGAAATACAAAAATTTGTGATCCATATATTTAAGACAAATACAACTGGGTCTTATACCAGGGAATTCCTTAGCAAGATGTCCCGGTCTTCTGCAACTGTAACAAAGAGTTAATTCTCTCTTTCTCTTAAATGATCCCCAATGTTTCCTATACTGCGCACTAGGATCAGAGTAGCTAACCATCCAAAAATTCTTTCTAGGGTCCTGCATCCATTTATTAGTCCAAAAATTCTTTCTATGCATAGAAATAACATATATGTCACTATTCTTATCAGATCTACTCATATCAAATCTTCTTTCTTCTAGTTGCGCCCTAGTTTTCAGGCTAGGACAAAATTTATCAAACATACCTAGATCCATATTCTTGAAACAAAAATTTCCAGTTATCTTACTTTCGGCAGAGCACAGAACTTCAATCTCTAATACTTTTCACTATTATTACCTCTATTAGAGCACAAAGCGTTCAGATATTACCTCTTTTCTTAATATATTCCTCCTTCCTTAGCACAGAGCTTCGCAATTCAAGCAGCAGATCTACGCACAGAGATTTCTTTCTTTTCCTCAGTTCCCAACAATCAAAGTTTTAGGTTAGATATTCGCACATAGATTCTTCTTCTTACTCAATTCCCAACAATCATAGTATCAGGTCCCAGCAATGGAACCATTTGTGGGCACATGGGAAGACCCAGGGTTCAATGCTCAAGAGCGCACCAACAAAACCCTAACTACCGGCCCTTTTGGAAACACCTATGAAGCAAATGAAGTCTCACCCAAGGTAGAAGCAGGGGTGGTTGCAGGACTCATATGTATGCAACCTTATTTGGGACACATATCTATGATTATAACACCTTATCAAAGCACTTAGCAATTATAGTTCATCAGTATTAAACCAGTAACTACTTCGCAAACGAAGCCCTAATTACAAAGCATCATAGCATTCAACCAGATCTAGTATGTTCAAGCACTAAGCACATCCACATAGGTCATCTCTAGCATTCATCCATACTATTAATCACGTAGCATCAACATATATATATATATATCATTCATCTATATCAAATCATCTAAACAAGTAAACACATAAACACATCAATACATTGCACAAAGAAACCATAACACAAGATATACGTGGTTCACCCCAACCCTAGGACTACATCCACCAACTCTTATTATCTTTATTATCTTCTGTCAAGATTCTTATAGGAACAAAGAATCAAAACCCTACTCCACATAGGATAAGAGATCTGCGTGCACCTCGCTAGATCCTCCTTCCCCAAGTAGATCTAGGCACAAAGCCTTACACAGTCTGCGCACAAAGCACTACAAATGACTTGCACTTAGCTCTGAAAGTATTAATCACATATTCTTGCACATAGCCAGTACTAGCACTCAACCATTGGTCACTTGCACTTAGCTCTGCAAGTCTCACATAGTATGCATGAAGCTCTTACAACTATTACTTGCACTTAGCACAACTTACAACTTCTTCAATCACATAGATCGAACTACTTCCTACATCGCCTAGATTTCTATTTATACATTACAAAATAGGCCTAAGAATAGGTAAACCCATGGGACGACATCCCCATACCCGTTACATAATCCAAAAACCCAAAAATCCCTGAAGAGGGGCTGAGATCCCACAATCTCCGCTTCATCTTTCTCTTTGGCTTTGACAGCCTGTCAAAGTCACAAAAATAGGTCAACCATGACAAAGGATTCTGAAAACTTGGTCAAGTGCCAACATGTGTGCTTAGGTAAATATATTCCATGCACAGAAAAATCAGAATTGGCATATGACACCATGTTGGTTGTGTGCATGGTTTTGTTGTGTGATCAATATGTTGGTGCACGTAGTTGTTTGAGTTACTTCCGCTTCTTTAATTTTTGATTTAGTGTGGAGAGACTCAGCTCAAGGTCAACTGCACTAATTAGAGTTATATTACATAGACTTGTGATTAGAATAGAATCTGCGCAGTGCATGTTTGGAGTAGCATTGCTCAGTAATATGTTGGGGATGTTACAATTCGGTTAATTCAGAGCTACAAAATTTGAGATTGGGTGACGTGGCCCAACCTAGGGTGGATGGGGACGTTACATTTTGGTATCAGAGAATATGTTTGGAGAAGTGTGTGGCGTAGCCCATCTGTGGAGGTTAGGGAATTTACAGTTTGGTATTAGAGAAATTGGTTCAACACTGGACTTGTATGGGCCATAGTTCAACAAAACTTTGCAGAGCTACGATTTCCACATTGAGCCTGCATGGGATGATTTTTACTTAAGGAAAAAATTGAAATGACAAGTTGCCAATTTTGGAATTTCAACACAGACATGGTGTGGATAATATAAGAATAAACAAATGTGCATGCTAAATTTATGATATTGTTGAGTGCGACACTAGTATTGCATGGTAAAAAATGGTGCATGGGTGTGTACACCAAAGGTTTTGGGGTTGCACAGAACAAAGTTGTGGTGCATGCACACTACTGATACTCGGTGTACAAGTTAAAATTGACATCGTGCATTGGTGTGTGTTGAATATCAATGCACACATGGGATTTAGAAGAAAGGATTTTGACAAGATGGTGCAGAGTTTTCATGAATTTTTCTCATGAATTCATCTAAAAAATCTTGTTGTATACACATTTTACATAATTATCAGTGATTAGAGAAAGACACAAATATTGCAGAAGGTCAAAATCATGGAATATGAGCAGAGGAATTATAGCCATGATGATGAATTCAAGGATTTGTATGTCGGTTTGGGTGTTGATGGTACATAATCTAAGGAGGAGCGCATAAAATTCGTAGAAACCATAAAGGGATTGCAAAAATATTTCCATAGCTATAAATATGATAATGTAAGGCTTATGATATCCAAGGAGAGGCAACATGACTTCAATGTCAAGATGATGCAAAGCTTGGATAGAATAAGAAAAAAAATGGATAAAGAGATAGAGATAAGTAGGTCAAGTAGTCGCAGGTCTCATGATGAGAAAAGAAGAGAAGCAAGAAATGTTGATAGGAATCATCATCACTCACCAAAGAAATCTTTTAGGAAAGTGCGTAGTAGATGAAGTCCATATTTTGTCTAAAAGCATAAGAGAAGGAATAGGGTGGATGAGCTATAGGGAGAAATGAATAAGATCAAGCCTCCTTCCTTTGACGATGAGAATAAGAAGAATGAATATGTATAGACATAGTTGTTGGGTATGAGGAATTACTTCCAACTTCATAATTATTCTGTGTAGGAAGAAGGGAGAATTTCCATCTATTAGCTAAAAGGAAAGGCATAAATGTTGTGGGATCAATTTGTGCATGTGCAACACATTGATGAGAGGAAGGTTACTTGGAGGGACTTCAAGAGGTATTTCCAAAAGAAATATTTAACTAAGAGATACTATGAAAAGAAAATGAAGGTGTTCTTTGAACTCAAGCTTGGGAGTATGATGATATATCATTATGAAATAACATTCTTAGATCTGCTGAAATATGTCACATTCATCAAGGATGAGAAAGTTAAAATTAAGAGGGACCTAAGTGGTCTGCCCTCATTTATCAGTGACATGATATAGTATGATGACCCTAAGACATTAGAAGAAACCATAAGGAATTATAAGTGTCTTTATGAGCAGCAAAGGGGAAGATCGAATTTCCAAAAGGATTGGAAAGATAAGATGAAAAGTAAGGTGGAATAGAGGAAGAAGGGGGATGAGCCACTATTTTTCAAAAATACTGTGCAAGGCCAGACAACTCCCAAGGAGTTTAGAATGACAGAGACATTGGAGAAAAATCCATGGAAGCAATCTATTAAATTTTGGATTTGTGGTGGAGATCATATGCACAGAGATTTGCCTCAAAGAGGTGATAAAGCAAAGACTACACACAATGTTCAACAAGTTGCGACACTTGAGGACATGGGAAGAAATGTGTCAAGGATTTACACAACGTTGGATAACAAGAAAGTTGAGTTTCACTCAAACATGATTGAGGTGGAAGGTAATATTAATGACCAACCTATTGCTATTTTAATTCACTCAAGAGCTATTCATATTTATCTAGATCCTAATATGCTGGAAAATTTCCAATTTCCAAGAAGCAAGCTTGGAAAACCTTGGTTGGTGTAGTTAGCTATAGGAGAAAAAAGGAAAATTAATTAGATGGTCAAGGCATGTCCAATGGAAATGAATGGAATACACACAACAGATGAGTTGAATACTATACCTTTGGTATTGTAGGATTGCCTCATTGGTATGGATTAGTTGGATGAGAACCATGATGTCCTAGACTGTTATAATAAGGAATTTATTCGCCTGGATGAGGAAGGGAACTTGGGGATAGTTCAAGGAATTCCAAGAGATATAACTATCAGAGAAGTTTCATCTTTGTAGTTGAAAACAATCTACAATAAAGGATGTCAAGTATGTGTAGCGCGCATGGAAGAGGAACCTAAGGATAAAGTCTCGAGTGTTGAATACTACACAATACTGAAAGAGTTTGAGTATTTATTTAAAGAGATACTAGGATTGCCTCCGAAAAGAGATATTGATTTCTCTATAAATATGATTCCTAGAGAAACACCTGTATCCAAGACTCCTTATAGGATGCGCACAACATAGTTGAAGGAGTTGTAGATGCATATTGAAGAGATTATGAATAAGGGGTATATACGCCCAAGTGTGTCACCTTGGAGTGTGCCAGTTTTTTTCGTGAAGAAGAAGGATGGTATGCTGAGGCTTTGTATCAACTTCAGGAAATTCAGCAAAGTAACATTAAAGAACAAGTATCCTTTTCCAAGGATAGATGACCTCTTTGATCAGCTGTGAGGTGCACAAATATTTTCAAAGATTGATCTCATATCTAGACATCACCAAGTGAGAATAAAATAGGAAGACATTAGTAAGAATGCATTTAGAACAAGGTATGGTCATTACGAGTTTATAGTGGTGCCATTTAGGTTGTCAAATGCAGTTGTTGTCTTCAGGTGTCTGATGAATGGAGTTTTCGGATAGCACTTAGATAAGTTTTTCATTGTATTTATGGATAACATACTTATTTACTAAAAGTATGAAGAGGAGCACAATTAGTACTTGAGGATGGTGTTGTAGGTATTGAGGGAGCATTAACTTTATGCAAATATGAGAAAGTGCTCATTTTTCTAGTGAAAGATTCATTATTTGGGTCATGTCATTTCCAAGGAACGAATAGTTGTGGATCCGAAAAAGACAAAATCCATTAAGGAATGATCAACACCAAGAAATGTTGTAGAGGTGAGGTCCTTTATGGGACTGGCAGGGTACTACATAAGGTTTATTGAAGGATTCTCATATATTGCACATACAATCACATCCCTACAGAAGAAAGGTGTGTGATTTGCATGGACTCTAGATTGTGCAAGGAGTTTTTCAGCACTTGAAAATTTTGTTGATGAGTGCACCAATTTTGAGGATTGTGGATCCTGATACAAATTTCGTTGTGTGCATGGATGCATGCAAGGAAAGACTTGGTGGATTCCTTAGTCAAAATGGAATGTGTTGTGATACGAATCAAGAAAGTTAAAAGAGCATGAAATTCTCTATGCTACGCATGACTTGGAATTGGCATCCATAGTGCATGCCTTGAAGGTGTGGTGACACTATCTCATGGGTAAAATATTTGAGCTAAGGATAGACCATAGTGGTATGAAGTACCTATTTGGAAAGCCAAGTTTAAATGTAAGACAAAAAAAAGGTTAGAATTCCTTAGTGAGTATGAATTTGACGTAAAACATATCAGAGGAAAGGATAATGAGGTGGATGATGCACTGAGAAGGAGAGTGAATGAGATTCATGCTACAATTGTTAGCATGCACAAATCTGATTTGTGTGACAAAATTTTAGAAGTTTCCAAATCATATCTTCGTTATGTGGACATAAAGATGACTTTACAACAAGGTATGTTACAATAGAAGTTGGAAGGTTATGAGCTATGAGAGGATGTGATCCTCGTGTATAGATGCAGAGTCTATGTGTTGAATGATCAGGAGTTGAAAAGAATGATATTGTCATAGATGCATAAGGTTCCTTATGTTGGACATCCAGGTTACCTGAAGACAATTGTTACAGTCAAGAAGAAAATATATTGTCCAAGTATGAAAAAGGAAGTTGTTGATTTTATTGCAAGATGTATTGAATGTCAGAAGTTTAAGGCTGAGCACAGACATCCAACTCATTTGGTGCAAACCTTTCCAATTCCTGAGTGGAAGTGGGAATATGTGACCATGGATTTCATAACTAAGTTGCCTAGAACCACTAAGAAACATGATTCTATTATGGTGGTGGTGGACAATATTACTAAAGATTCATATTTTATTCTAGTGAAGTCAACACTCAAAGAAGCTAACATTGTTGAAATATACATGTGAGAAATTGATAAGCTACATGGTATACCTAATACAATTGTGTATGACATAGATTACAAGCTCACCTCAAACTTTTAGAAAGGGATATTCAATGGATTTGGGACAAATCTGAATTTCAACACAAAATAGAGAGGGTAAATCGGGTGATTGAAGACATGATGAGGATGTATGTCATGGAAAAACTGTACAAGTGGGAAGAATACCTTCACTTGGTAGAGTTTACTTACAATAATGGGTATCAAGAATCTTTAAAGATGAGCCCATTTGAGGCACTTTATGGTAGAAAATTCAACACACCATTAATATGGGACAATCCAGTAGACCGCGTAGTGGTGGGGCCAAATCTTCTTCGGGAAATGGAAGAGAAGATGGTAAAGATAAGGTAGAATTTAAAGGTTGCATAGGACAAGCAGAAACATTGCACAGATAAAGGTAGAACCCGCATATATTTTAAAGTGGGCGACAATGTGTTTTTGAAAATGAAAGCCAGGCGCAATTCCTTGAAGTTGGGGAATTGTTTTAAGTTGGCATCACGCTATTGTGGGCCATTTGAAATCCTATAAAGGATTGGTCATGTCGCATATATGATTGCGTTTCCTGCATCCTTTTGTATTCATAATGTTTTCCATGTGTCATTTGTTGGACACACCTACCAAACCAAGAGAGGGGGGTGAATCAGTGTAGGGATCTTTTTACTCCTTTTCAAAAATACCTTAGTTAGAAATCATCATTTACTCATCATTCATTACTTTCATTTATAACAATTTGTATGTAAACATATATCAGTTGAAAATATCATCAATAATCCATCACCACAAGGAACACAAGGAACATAAGATATATGTATAAATTTATTTTATATTACGAACTACAATCCTTGGTGGTTTTTTCAGCAAAAACTGAAGAGAGAAACAACTCCACAAGAGCACCAACTCTCAATGCAAGACTCAGACTACAAATATTAGGATCAACTGAGAAGAGGAATCAATCCTCAACAGATACCAATCTGGAAATAGGTACGTGACATGTTTATACTACAACCTGGATATGTACGCGACCTGCCTATACTACAACATGTGCATGTACACGCCCTAGTCCACTGTCAGCATGCGTACACCTTTAGAAACTAGGGTTTCTGAAACTTCACAACTTCTTCCCTTTAGACCCTTACTACCTCAATCATATTGATCCAAAAAGGATCCAAAGAAGGTTAAGAACAACTCGGAACTCGTAGAGGAAAATCAGGACACTCAGAATGGCTTCAGCAGACATATAAAGGGAAAAAATTTCAAAGTTCCTAAAACTCAATGAAAATGGAATTATCGTGACGAGCGCATCGCAATATTTCTAATGGTGAAAATGGCTCATCAAACAAAGTTATGGATCGAAAGATATTCACGGTCAAAATTTTGGTCAACCTAGCCCAGTAAACAGGGATGAGTAAGCATCCATACTACTGACGTCAGCATCAGTACAGATGATTTCATAGTTCATACAACTTACATGGCAAGTGCATAGGGCGACATGTGTTATGATGACGTGGAAACACAAGAGGCTGCCATGTATCACTCATTTTTGGACTTTTTAGGATGACATGTGGACCAATAAAAACATGCCACGTAGAGGTCCGTACAATACATGTGGCATCCGTAAACTAAGTGGAAGGATGATGTGGAATCCATATGACATGTGGCAGGGTGATGTTTAAGGATGATTGTACAATGAGGTGACATGGTCCAATGTTTGGTTGCCATGTGGCAGTGGGAAAATGCCCAATGATGCCCAACA
>ML791946.1:173695-197592 GCA_009831015.1 Picea engelmannii
GCTTCAAGAAATAGATCAAACAACAGGGACACCACATTTTCAAGAGTCCAAAAATCAGCTAGTGGGGGAGCAACAAGAGCCGAGATAGGTAATTTACTTGAAGGTTTTAAAACTGAAATGTTAATCTCTTTTGCCTCACAAATAGACACCCTACAGATTAAGAAGAAGCAAGCAGAAGCAGAAGCAGCCCTGTCCATCTTTTGTTCCCAATGCAGAGACAAGCACCCACGAAGAGAATGTCCATTGGACAAAAAGCCAATCTGCACCATCTATGATAAAGATCATGATACCCAACAATGTCCATCTTTACTAGGGATCAAGGAAGCATTACAACCAACGGACAAAGAAGCTGAAGCAGTCTATCTGTTGACACAAAGAAGGCAATGGCAACCGTGGGGACAAGGTATGAATCCTAACATGCCATTTGCATCTTCTAATCGTTAGAATAATTATCCTTCTTTCAATCAAATGAGTTACCCCCCCTATAATCAAATGCAATACACTAATCAAATGAATTACCCACCCATGCAACAAAATAACCCACCCTTTGTTGATCCATCAATGTGGACCCCTTGGCCTCCACAACAACAACAACCATATCAGAACCAATGGAATCAAAATTGGAGAGGACAACAACCCCCCTTCCAAAATCAATTACCTCGATCACAATTCCTGCAACCACTCTCCTTACCAGCAGGTACTCCCCCAAACAATCAAACGATGAGACCCTAGCTACCTGTACAACCTAACCCTAACCCAAATAATAAAGCTGTGCAGTGCATTGATATTTATAACCAGCCTACACTTTCTCTTCTCCCTGCGCAATGCAATGATATTCATTTACGATCAGGGAGAATAGTGGAACCTACCATAGCTGATGTTACCTCTTCTGATAAAGAGGAAACAAAAGAGCATGATGTACTTGAAGAGGTACAATCATCCTCTAAAAATGCTGCTGAAACAGCAAAACCACCATTTCTAGAGTGTTTAGCCTTGACTAAAATTCCTGAGCCACCAGCCTTTAATCTTCTAGGGGAATTACAAAATTTATATGTCAAAATTCCTCTACTACAAGCACTCCGAGACGTACCAATCTATGCCAGGACGATGCAAGACATTTGTGTTAAAAAGCCTGGTAGGAAAATTAAGGATCCCCTTACAGTCCATGTTATGGGAGACTTGTCTGCACTAATGACAGGTAAAAATCCCCTAGTTAAATATGGTGATCCTGGCCACCCTACCATTTCAGTACAAGTTAGAAAAACGATAATCCCTCGATTCATGGTAGACCTAGGTGCAGCTATCAATATCATGACTCTGGAAACCTTACAACTACTACAATTGAAAAATAAAGTCAGAGACACCCCAACTATCTTAGAATTGGATGATCGATCCACAATTAAACTATAAGGAGTCGTTGAAGACCTCAGCATCTTTGTAGAATCCTGGAATTATCCAGCTGACTTTACTGTACTACAACCCAAAACAAATTTGGGGGGCCACCCTCTAATTTTGGGTAGACCTTGGCTAGCCACAACAGATGCTTTTATCAGCTGTAGATCAGGTTCAATGATAATTTCAAACGATTACAAAACTAAACAGCTTATCCTCTACCCTCACGCTACACCCCTGGTTAACAATGATAATTTTGTATGGGTAGATTTTGATGATCAACCTACTCAACCCCTTTTGACTATCGGACAAGCTCTAAGCCTGAAAGACTCTACCGAGGATGAAGTAATTAATAATTTTATTTGCAAACCCTCCTCTATGACTCCAGAAACTCATAATCAACTAACTGCACTGTTGGAGTCTGATAATCAAGAAAACCTCAACTCGGAAGGCCCACCGCAGATATCTAACACCATCTCCTCTAAAAGCATACCAGTAGAAATTGAACCTGGTAAAACACTGAACATAAACCCTAATCTAATAGATGCTGAAACACAACAATTAATGAAGTTACTTCTGAAAAATAAAGAAGCATTCGCATGGGATTACACATATATGAAAGGAATCTCTCCTGAATTATGTACTCATCGAATATATATTAAGGAGGATTATCGGCCAATCTGCCAACCTCAGCGACGAATGAACCCGAATTTAAGAGAAATCCTCAAAGAAGAACTTCAAAAATTACTCAATGCAGGGTTTATTTATCCTATATCAGACAGTGAATGGGTTTCCCCATTGGTAATAGTTCCTAAGAAAAACGGGAAATGGAGAGTATGTGTGGATTATAGAGCTTTAAATAAAGCCACTGAAAAAGACCACTTTCCATTACCATTCATTGATCAGGTGTTAGATAATTTGTCAGGGAAGAAATTTTTCTCATTTTTAGATGGTTTCAATGGGTATAAACAGATCAAAATTGCACCTCAAGATCAATATAAAACCACTTTTACTAGCCCTTGGGGAACCTTTTCTTATAGAGTCCTTCCATTTGGACTATGTAATGCACCAGCAACCTTCCAAAGAGCCGTTTTAGGAATCTTCTCTGATATGCTTAATGACTCTATGGAAATCTTTATGGATGAATTTACTCCTTATGGTGTTTCTTTTCAGGAAGCACTACAAAACCTTGAGAAAGTACTCAAACGATGCATACAAGCCCAACTCTCGTTAAGTACAGAAAAATGTCATATGAGAATGAGTGAAGGAATAGTGCTTGGACATTTTATCTCATCTCAAGGAATTCAGGTGGACCCATCCAAGATACAAGTCATTAAGGATCTTCCTACTCCCAAAACCCAAACAGAAGTAAGAATTTTTCTAGGACATGCTGGATACTACAAAAGATTTATCAAAAAAAATTCCAAAATAGCTTCTCCCTTGTTTGTGTTACTGATGAAAAATGTTGAATTCAAATGGACTAATTCGTGCCAGGAAGCATTTAATACACTTAAAAATCAGTTATCTACAGCTCCTATTCTTAGAGGACCTGATTGGACACTTCCCTTTCATATACCCTCCGATGCTTCAGATACTGCAATAGAAGCTGTCTTGGGACAAGAAGAAAATCATCTCCCTTATGCTATCTATTTTATCAGCAAGAATATGACTCCTGCTGAACTCAATTACACAGTCACCGAGAAGGAATTCTTAGCAGTTATCTATGCAATTAATAAATTTAGACATTACATTACTGGCTATTCTACTTTTGTCCATACTGATCACTCAGCTATCAAATACTTAATGAACAAACTTATCACAAATGCTAGAGTAACCAGATGGCTACTATTATTGCAAGAATTTGATATTACAATTGTAGATAGGCCAGGAAAAGAGAATGTAGTTGCTAATTTCCTTTCTCGGTTGACACCTGATGATGATACCTCGGTAAATGATTCCTTTCCTAATGAATATCTATTTGCAGTTTCTGCTCACTCACCTTGGTATGCAGACATTGCTAACTACTTGGTTGCAGGGAAGTTACCACCACACCTATCCCACCGAGAGAAAAAAAGTATCATTCATCAAAGTGCTCGGTATAGTTGGATAAGTGGGTGTCTTTTTCATACAGGAACTGATCAAGAAATCCGAAGGTGTATTAGAGAAGATGAGGTGTATGATCTACTAAAATCTTTTCATGATGGCCCTTGTGGAGGGCATTTTGTTGATAAGAGAACAACACATAAGATTCTCAGGATGGGGTACTATTGGCCCTCACTCTTCAAAAATACAAAGAAATATATCTGGGCCTGTGATAGCTGCCAAAGAGTAGGCCAACCTAATCATAGAGATGAAATTCCATTAAATGCCCAGATAGTACTTGAACCATTTGAAAGATGGGCCTTAGACTTTGTAGGACCCATCAACCCTCCATCCAATCAAAAAGTTTACATAGTGGTCTATACAGACTACATGACTAAATGGGTGGAAGACAAGGCACTCCACAGAGAAACCCAAGAAGCAGTTATAAATTTCTTATTTAAAGACATCTTCATCAGATTTGGAGTTCCAAGAGAATTAGTTACAGATGGGGGACCTCCTTTCACTTCTCATGGTTTCAAAGCTACCCTTCAAGAATATCATATCCAGCATAGAATGACTACAACATACCACCCCCAAGCCAATGGATAGGTGGAAAGAAAAAACAAAGTAATAGAAGCCATTCTCACAAAAACAGTGAAGGAAAATAGAAAGGACTGGTCCTACAGGCTCCCCGAAGAATTATGGGCCTACAGAACTACCTGGAGAAATACTACATGATTCTCTCCCTATGAATTAGTCTATGGAAAGAGTGTTTTCTTTCCTATGGAATTTGAGATAAAAACCTTAAGGACTGCTTTAGTTGTCAACCTTGATTTAACCGATGCACAGACAGTCAGGTTGCAGCAGCTTAATGAATTGGAGGAGAAAAGACTAGATGTCATTCAACAGACAACTATAATTCAACAATAAAGATCAAAATGGCATCATAAAACTATCAAGAACAAGAAGTTACAAAAAGGTAATTGGGCCCTACTTTATGACTCTCGGTTCAAATAATTTCAAGGGAAACTGCGTACAAGATGGCTTGGACCTTACGAAGTAGACACTATTTTCCCCAATGGAATAGTAAGGCTCCTCTTAATCGATGACTCCAAAACACTGTTACTTGTAAATGGTCATCGGCTCCGTCTGTACCAGCGCCCTATTTCCAGAGAATATTTTAAGGCTGCATGCATGGCAGAATCCCATTACCTCTTCTTAGAGGAGGCCTCTACCCCTCGTTGCAATTAATTCTTTTAAGTTAATTTCTTTAGTATTAGATTAGATTAGATTTTATTTACTAATAATCCTTATCAAGAAATACCATGTCACAATCGATTTTTGCAGATTCCCGATCGAAGCACAGGCCACTAAGAAAGGAGGATCCTATTTCACAAAGAAACAAGCTTGCCCAATGCTGAAACACCACTGTTCAGCACTTTTGACTCTCCTCCGATGATGAAACACCACTGTTCAACACTTTTTGACTTTCCTCTATTGCTGAAACACCATTGTTAGCAACTTTTCATCACTCTCCCCATTGCTGAAACACCGTTGTCAGAAACACCACGTCATTTTCCCATTACCATGATTCAACAAGTCCTCACTTTCTTCATCGATGAAACAACACCGTCCAACAATTGTTTCACCCCGTTCTTTATGTTGCTGAAACACCATTGCCAACAACTTTTCATCATTTTCCCCATTGCTGAAACACCATTCACAGCAACTTTTCGCCTTCTCCCTATTGCCAAAACACTACAGTCTGACAATTCTTCACATCTCCTCATCGATGAAACAACACTGTCCAGCAATTGTTTCGCCTTCTCTTTTCTGTTGCTGAAACACCAATGTCAGCAAACTTCCCACCATTTTCTTCCATTGTTGAAACACCATTGTTCAGCAGTTCTTCACATTTTCTCATCACCGAAACAACACCGTCCAGCAATTGTTTCATCTTGTTCTTTTCTGTTGTTGAAACACCATTGTTCAGCAGTTCTTCACATTTTCTCATCACTGAAACAACACCGTCCAACAATTGTTTCGTCTCATTTTTTTCTGTCACTGAAACACCAACTTTTCAACATCATCTGTCAGCAAGATTTTATGCCCTCATACTATAGTTCATCCTTCCAGTCAGCAAATCCTTGGTACAATTCATCTAATAAATCAAAATTATCTGCCACGACTACTGTAGAACTACCATGAACAGGCATGATATTTTGTTTGCAGAACGAATCAAAAGGTAAGGCGGGGTATGTAAATTTTATGTAATATAGTTAACCTATAGTTAATGAGAAGATTCTAAATCATTATGACCACTCGAGTGCAATCATTATTAGCCACACTTAACGGGAGGGGAGGACACATCAAATCTTCTATACCATCATTCCACATGAATTCACCACCGCCATTCCTATTTCTCCACCCTTTCACGTATTTGACCACATTTTGCATATCGTCGCTCGGAAAACTCACTCTGCGCAGAAGCTATTACTCAAACTCTTTGACGCTATATTCTACCGAGCTGGTAGATATGGGAGGCTCTGTTATACGGAACGAACCCACCACAATAGCATCGTTAGAACATTATCCAGTAGCTTATCAAATCTTTCAGCAGGCAGGATGGCTCAATTATTTTCAGAGACTCCAGTGGTATAATGAACAACAGGTTCTGCAATTCGCTCAAAACCTTCAAGAAGACCATTCTATTGTCCAAGGGGTACGAATTTCAGTAACAGAAGAAGATATAGCACAGGTCTCAAGCCTCCCTACCGACGACATTCGCATGTTCAGCCGTAAACATATCATTCGGAATGCCCAGCATAACTTCTTCTTACCAGAAGAACAAATTCAATTTAAAGGCAGGGGTGTTCAACTCAGCTCATTGCCACCCCCATGGCCGGAAGTTGCAAGATTCACCAAACATTACCTAACCTGCGAAGGCCGATACCAAGTAGTTTATCAGCATGAATTTCTTCTGTTGTCTCATTTACGGCATAATAGACGGGTGAATATTCCTTATTATTTGTTGGGTTGTCTGTAAAATATGGCGCATTACTGCATAATGGCTAAAGATCCCACCCTTTCACTCACCCATCACTGTCTTGTCCAACTGCTCATCCAAAGGGGTTTTTCCCAACAAAACCCTCCACTAAATAACTCGCCCATAAACCCCCAAGCAGCTGCCGAAATTCCTGAAAACCTCTAGGAGCAGCAACCACAAAACCGCCCAGATTCTCCAGAAGTACCCAATAGCCCGCCCACAGAACCAATCAGTCCAATAAATCCCCCTACCATACCAAGCCCGCCTCATACCTTACCAGAATCATCCACTCCCGCCCTTCATATTCTTAGTGATGACTCTGAGCCAGATAATTCCCCCTGCCCCATCATTGAGGAAAGACCCCCACGTAAATGAAAACAAATTCCCTTCTTTCCGCCCTTCTTACAAAAGAAGCGAACAAGGGCCTCAACCAGGCCAGCCATTATTTCCAATACCCTAGACCCCCATCCCATCCAACTAATACCTCGTACACCTCCAACCTCCAAAATCCCGGGATCTTTTCCTATTCCACCCACGGGTACTGAAACACAAGAACCAGACACCCAGGGTGTTGCGACATCATCTGTCTCAGATAAAGTAGCTGAAACACAAGAACCAGCTACCCATTCCATAGCTGAAACACAAGAACCAGCTACCCATTTCGTAGCTAAAACACAAGAACCAGCTACCCATTCCATAGTTGAAACACAAGAATCAGCTACCCATTCCATAGCTGAAACACAAGAACCAGCTACTCATTCAGTGGCTGAAACACAAGAACCAGCCATAGCTGCCACACAAGAACCAGCTATGGCTGAAACACAAGAACCAGCTGCTGATATTGACACTGAGATACAGGAATCAGAGGTCCAGGGTGCTGCAACATTACTTTCCTTACATCAAGAAGCTGAAACACAAGAATCAACTGCCATTCCTGTAGCTGCTCCACAAGAACCAGCTAGTGAGGCTGTGACTACCACACAAGAACCAGTCATCCCTCAACCAGAACCAACAATGGCCTCTGTCTTGAAAGAAAACAAGTTTTTAAAGTCTGAATTGGAAGCATGCAAGCAAGAACTAGCCAGGGCAAAGGAAGCATATGAGAAGGAATTAAATTTGTACACCCTAACCCGCACAACAATCATGTCAGAGGGGACTACAGAAAGCCCGTGTAAAGAATATATGTGTTGTCAATGTGGGGATATTTACTATCAAGCGGGCTATAAGGTAATTCAAGTCCTAGTGTCAGGAGCTCCCCCCCCACTCCTTCAACTTTTGTAGTCAAAAAGGAAGAACCTGTTGTTACACAAGAACCAGCTATAACTGTCACACAAGAACCAGCTACAGCTGAAACACAAGAACCAGCAGGACCTCCCAAGATTAAGACTGAGCCCTGCATTGCAACAAATGAAGCCCCTTCTTTTGTCAACAAAGCTGTACAGACAGTGCCTATGGAGGAATTTACACCTCCCAGCCAGATCAATCTCCACACTTTTGTGGAACAATCTACTCAGACCTTACCTCACCCCACTACTTGCAATGCTGAAACATAGACTCAGCCATGGGATGAGTAGGCCGTAATACAAAAATGGAAGAAAGAGTATGCTGTAACACAGGCTAAAAGCCTGCAAGAGCACAGACAAATCTGGATAAATCATACCTACTCAAATTGGGAAGCCTTAGAGCAAACACGCTAGGAAGCTCATGCCCTTAAAAAATAGAACAAAGAATTGAAAGGCAGATTGGCCCTGCTATTTGACCTGACACAAAATCTATTGGCTACAAGAAAACCATCTAGCAACTACTCCTTGTTCCTTATGGAACAACTCACATGGTTTCAGATCAAATCAATCACAGAAGGTAGACCACATGCAATACTACACCCAGCAGATTTTGTCAAAACCTTTACACAAGCATCTACTAGGGATCAACACCTCCTTTGTGAGGCATATTTTCATAACGAGGCCATCCCCGAGAATAGGAAGCTGAACCTTATTCCTCTTGTTGGGGACATCCATATTCGGGCATTTACTTCCTTTCTCCACAATCAGATTATTTGGCAAGATGACTTCATGGCTGCCAAGCACAATGAAGACAATCGTCTTCTCTGGATAAGACCAGAACCACAGAATGCAGCCACCTTTTTCATAGAATATTGTCAGTTCTTAAAGAAACCAGGGATGACTGAACATGTCCAGCAGCTACAATCAATCGTGCTTCAGGATTGTCAACACTTCATCGGATCCATAGAGATTGCTTCCCTCTAGGCAAATAACTTGTTTTGGCAGAAATCCACTGAGAAAAGACAGGAATACAATCCTTTCAGCCCTACTAACCTTGAGGTAGCAATCTCCAGGGTACCTAACTACATCCAATGTGTTCAGCAATGTGCTAAAAGCTGGATAGGGTACCGGTTTTATTTTCCTATCCACTGGTTGCCAATAGAAAGATATCAAATCCATTATAAGCTTCCTAAGAAGACAGAAACAATAGCTTGGCAAAGGTTACAACGGGTCCAAGGGTTTAGAATGCCAACGGACAGTACCTCCCAGAGTTACTACTTCAGTAACTTACATGCTCAGAGTCAGTATTCAGACTCTGATTCAGAGTGAAGTTGCCTGAGGACATGCAACACCTTGAGTTGGGGGGGATGTTAGGACCACACAATGTATCTTTTTTCCCATACTTTTTGCCACTATTACACTCTTGATCACCCACATTTAAACTCATATTATCACTTTATCTGATCATTCCAAAGGTATACAATGTCCCTTCTCATTACTATACGTTTAATCTGTTTTGCATAATATTTTACATCACTCTCGTACTTAACCATTGATTAGAAATGTATAAGTGTTGTAATAGTTCAAACTGCAGATTAGCATTTGAGGCATGTTGCTGAAACAACAATTCACAGAAGTTGTTACATAGTCCAGGGTCGCAGATGCTGAAACAAAGAATCTGTTACACAGTCCAGGGTCGCAGATGCTGAAACATAGAAGATGTTACACAGTCCATGGTCAACGATGCCGAAACACAGAAGCTGTTACACAATTCATGATCTACAATGCTGAGGAAGTCGTTACACAGTTCATGGTCATGATGCTGAAACACAGAGGAAGTCGTTACACAGCCCAGGACCGACGATGTTGAAACACAAAGGAATTCGTTACACAGTCAGCGGTCAACAACAACTCTACAACAGTTGCACCGTAAGCCAAGCATCAACCATCACTGCTACCTGAGAGGAGTTGAACAGTCAAAGCGCAAATATCGTGGCTGAAACAGCCCGCGATTTGTGATGCCGAAACAGCATACAATAGCAGCAACAAGAACTATTACTCCAGTCGTAACAACAACATCTCATTCAACACTTGTAATAGCATTCTGTTGCAGAAGACTAGGACATCCTATTCCGACTTAGAAAGTCAATCTGACTAAGAATAGGACTCAGATATACATTTGTAATTTTTGATCAATTGTATCGAAGGGATTCCGTCTTTAAATAAGAGGAAATCATCATTTGAGGGGGGCAGTTTTATGTACTAAGAAAGCTTCAAGGAGAGGGACGTACTTCATTCTTAGATTGTAATATGATACATTGATAGATGAATAGAAGACTATTTTGAGCATCCTTCTCTAGCCTTTTCGTCTCAGGGGAATCTTGTGAGAAGGGAGGGCCCACCTTCTTCACAAGATTCACCCGTTAGTTTTATAGTGTGTTAGTATAATTTCTGTTTATGCCTTGATTAACTTTTGTCTTGCTGAAACACTACTGTTAATGAATTCTGCTTTGCTAAAACATTACTGAACTCTATCTTGTTAAGAACTTTGTTTTATTGAATGTTACATTGTTTTCACGAAGTTCATAATCATTTTAATTAGCAATCTTGTGTGATGAATTTATGAGGTTTTGATAATCAGAGACTAGAGCTAAAGGTTCCTGCTTAATGGAAGGGATTAAGGGTTTTGTTCTCTGTTAGAAGTAATCAGATTTCAATTATTTTCCCTGAGTGTGTCAATCAAAGACTAGAGCTAAAGGTTCCTGCTTAATGGAAGGGATTAAGGGTTCTGTTCTCTGTTAGAAGTAATCAGCTTTCAATTATTTTCCCCTGAGTGTGCCAATCAGAGACTAGAGCTAAAGGTTCCTGCTTAATGGAATGGATTAAGGGTTCTGTTCTCTGTTAGAACTAATCAGCTTTCAATTATTTTCCATGAGTGTGCCAGTCAGAGACTAGAGCTAAAGGTTCCTGCTTAATGGAAGGGATTAAGGGTTATGTTCTCTGTTAGAAGTAATCAACTTTCAATTATTTTCCCTGAGTGTGCTAGTCAGAGACTAGAGCTAAAGGTTCCTGCTTAATGGAAGGGATTAAGGGTTCTACTCTCTATTAGAAGTAATCAGCTCTCAATTATTTTCCCTGAGTGTGCCAGTCAGAGACTAGAGCTAAAGGTTCCTGCTTAATGGAAGGGATTAAGGGTTCTGTTCTCTGTTAGAAGTAGCTAGCCTTCAGTTATTCTCATGAGTATGCTAATCAGAGACTGGTACTAAAGGTTCTTGCTTAATGGAAGGGATTAAGGGTCCTCCTCTCTGTTAGATAGAGTTAGCCTTCAATGCATTAATGTTTTCATGAAAGTGTGTTAATCAGAAACAAGGTGCTAGAGTTCTTGCTTGGGAATAGGGTCTTGTTCTTTGGTTACAAAATAGTTGTTCTTTCCTGTTGCAATTGTTATTTTAATGTAATCCAGGATTCTTTAGATTAATCTTTAAAGCTCTGCAATAGGTAGGTTGCTTTCCTGTAATTCAAGTCAGAACTTTAGTTTATTCAAGGCAAGTGTAATTAATATAGTTTCCTTTACTACAACTCTAGGTTGCTTTTGGAATTGAGCATATATAGTGTGTGGTTACCTTTGAAATAAACAGACTTCCCTGGGTTGACAATTTATGTAGCACTTGATTGTTTGAATTAATTAAGCAATTATAGTGACCAACAAAGAATAGGGGGAAGATTAGAGGTATTAAACCTTTGATTCTAGAGGAAGATTTTAGATATCAAACTTATGATATTGGGAGCATCGTGCAAGGGCTAGATGAGGGGAGCTTGGAGGAATGTTGCATCATCATCCATGTTTGTAAGTATTCTCTTTGGGTTATCATTTTAATATACTTGGACTATTTAATTCAAGATTCTATATTTTTTCATGTTCTTATCTACTATTCCTTCAATCTTTGTAGATGAATTTGTTTGATCTAATATTTTAGAGTAGGAGTTCTTGGTTTCTCTTTGTTGTCTTTTGCATTGCAGGTATCACATTGCGCTAAGGAGTTTGAAGATCAAGCTCGGATTGGAAGCAACGAGGAAAAACTTAGAAACTAAGTGCATCACACCTTTTCTCACTCTCTCTCTTTCTGATTAGTTAAAATAAATTCAAAGGGATGTTAGTGTCCACTTGTTTTTTTCTATCTTGGTATTAGGGGTCTGTGCTCCAAGGAAAAATTCGCATGTTCCCAGGGGAATTATTTTATAACAGAAATTGGTGACTCCACTGGGCAAGAACATTGACTTGTATCTCCTTGGATCATATAAGATTTTTCCCACCTTTAGATCATATTTATTGTTTGTTTCTAATCTACTTCCCTTTCTCTCTTCTTCATTGAATATTTCACAAATTCTTTTGCAAAATTTTCTGAGTTTTAAGCCATATTTCTGAGTTTTTGCGAAGGGTAGCACTCCTCTGTTGTGTATACTAGAGAATTTATCTATTATAAATGATCCCATGTAGTGCATACTACAACATTGTAGCACTTTGAACCTTTGGAAACATGAGCGTTGATCTCCTTTTTTGCGTTTTTTCTACCCCTTTTTGCTATCTTTTTCTTAGTCTAATCCCGAGGAGCTTTTTGCTCAGAGACCTTTGAATACTGTTGACTTTGTTTTGATAAGAGTTGGACATTTATCATTCATTTTTGTTTATCCTTTGAGTTTGCAATTTTTCTCTTAGTTGTGATCCCCTTGGGTTAACGTGATCCCTTGGTTCTTTTTTCATTATGAGTTTATCTGATCTTCGTCTCGTAAATATTTTAGATTGCTTAACTATTTAGAACTATTCATCAACTAAGGTTTGCAAAGGTTGCTTGGTATTGAGCCTTCTTGTGTTCATTTGAAATATCTTGATTTTATGGATGATTAGGACTCTTATGACAACCTAGCTTGATTTCTATTTCTTGTTTCTCATCATTTGAGGAGTTTCATGAGTGTTTGTTTTCTTTCTCTTTTGCATCTTTGAGTTATTTATTGAACAGGTTATCTCCTAATTATTTTCTTTCAACTCTCATCACTTTGAGTGTGCTTTGTTTGATTTAATTTTTCCTCATAGTTCTTTGTTTTAAACTTGGATCTCTTTTATATGAAAGTTAAGAAGCGAAAATTTTGCATATCTCCTGGCATAGTTAATCAAACAAAGAAATTGTGCATTCATTGGGAAGTTTGCTTTGGTTTATGTTTGGAAAAAAGAGCTAGTTTTGCATGTGCATTTAATTTTTCAAAAACATTTTCTTGGTATTGTGGCATCATATTGATCATAGAAATTGAAAGTTGAATTATTTTGAGTGCTTGTTTGTGTTAAAAAGAATAGAACTCTTCTCCTTCCTATACATAGAATTCATTGAAAGAAAGAACCACATAGCATTCTTTTGCATTCTTTGGGAGTCGAATCTCTTACACATCATCAGTTTCATCTCTATGAAACCTTTAAGTTAAAAGACATTAAAATCAACCAGACACTAATAAAATCAACTCAAATATTTTTTGTTTTTAGCAAACCAACAATAGCTTAGGATTAGGGTCTTTGGACTAGGTGAAGTGAGTAAATTTTCCAAGACTACTAAAGAGACTGTAGAACACTAAAGAGCGTATAAATCCAAATTTTGTATAAGCATAGGTGGGAACCCTATCTCACATAGAGGATAAACACGAAGTAACATGTGGGAGAGCAACGAAGATTAACCCTCAAAATCTTAACCAATCGTAGTGGAAATATTGTATATTTGGGGTTGTTCTTGAGAAACCACTGGTTTCATTTGGTCTCGGTGCTTCGTGAACTATGAATCTATTCGGGGTCCTCTAGAGTCTTACCAGTCCACTTGTCTTCATTTCTATTGAAGATATTTAGACTTTGATATCCTTCCCATACGTTCGGTCCTGACTGTCGACTGTACCCCCCCTAGAGGCTGACTGTGATTTGGTAACCTTAGTGTCCTTTCCTAGATACCTATAGAGGTGATGTGGGTGGATTCCCACAAACCCGAGGAAGACGTTGTATCACACTCTTAGTACCCTTGGAGGGTGATCCCGCAAAATCGAGGGTTGTTTTCACCGAGAAGGGTTGTTATGTGGATGTCAGGGTATTGTTCCTTTGTTTTGCATAGTCATCCTTAGGATCAGAATTTGTACAGTATACAAGGTATGGAACCTGACACTCAGGAACCATAACCTAATCTTTCTTACAAAACAGTGATCATAGATCACACTTCTCAAACTGGGAGAATCGCTCCTGGAAGTGGCCATCACGTTGAAGAACCGGTCCCAACCTTCATAGAAAGCTTGGAATATTTTGTGAATCCTATGTTTACTGATCCACGTGGCCAACCACTCTTTGATCCACCATCCATGAGATACATTGATTCATTTTATTATTACTATTTACCACCTGGTTCAACCACTACACCATCCTTTGGCATGAACCCACTGATTTTTGGTTTTCCTAAAGGACTTGGGAATTCATATTTTTCCACAACTCTCATAGTTGATGTCATTGGTGCTTATTCTTTACTAGAAAAATTGATGACCCAAGTGACCTTGACTCAACCATTTGCACATTTATATCCTCTTTCACATGAGTCGGGTAATATTCCTGCTTCATTTTTTCCATAGATGCACATGCCAAGTGCTTTACTTGGTCATCCCATTGGTTGAATGGAAAGCAGTCAAGTCTTTCAAACAACCACAGTTACACTAGCTACTCAACCTCCACCTCACACATCAAAAATTAATACTCCCTACATTGGAGGTCAATCTTCAATGGGAGGCCAACCTTCAGCTGTGGGGAAACCTTCAGTTGCAGGGTGAATGTTTGCTAGGGGGAAACCTACATGGTTGAAACATCAACAATAATGATGGAAAACCACTCCTACAAGTACTTCTATCCCTAATACCACTGGTCTATATCCTGGACATCCATATCCAGGAGTTGTGAATCTTTTGTGGATTCAACCCAATCTAGCATCCATTCCTCTGCAAGGAACTATGACTTATCAAGATGTAAGCCCCATGATTCAAACGCAATAGTTCCTTCCAACGCCATACATAGGGGACCAATAGGTCAACCATAGTACATAGGAGGTACACCTGTTTAATCATTGTACATGGGTGTACGAACAAGACAACCACCTTGCATAGGTGGACAACCCGGTAAACCACCATATATGGGAGGACTATCTAGTGTTTTCAACATGCCACAACCTGGATATGGTCCTACCAGTGTTCCTATGCAATATGGTTATCGCTAGTATCAACAACCTAATTGACAACTACCATTCTTGGCTACGTTAGATCTCCTAGATCTATCATGTTTAAAATGCGATCCCATCCTTCATGCCCCGTTTTGGTCCACCATCCTTGCCAAATTATCATTCGACATTACAAAATTTGATGGAAAAACCAGGGAGGATCCTAACAATCATGTTATGACTTTCCACTTATGGTGTTCTTCCAACTCTTTTATGGACAATTCCATTCATCTTAGACTTTTTCAGAGAACACTTATGGGTGCAACAACACAATGGTACATTGAACTACCACATAACTCTTTTGTCAACTTTAACTCTCTTTCCATGGTTTTCCTGATGCATTTTTAGTTTCCTATATGGTACGATACTGGTACAAAACTTTTGACCTCTCTCTGACAGTCCTCTTCTACCCACATCTTTGATCATATTCATGAGTGGAGATGATGGAGACGGTTGATTAAAGATCCAATTCTAGACCAAATCCTCACAGATTGGTTTACAAGTTCTCTCTTGCCTCCCATCACCCATGATGTTTCTATGGGAAATGTAGTTACTGAGGAGCAGGATAGAAGTTGTGCACAATATTTGGACTTGGTTTACTCCAAGTCCAACACACTTTACGATCTGATCCCTAATGCTCCTCATCTGTCGAATGATCCGTCAAAACCTACTCTAGAATCTAGTTCCATTCCAAACACCACAACTACTTCCGCTCCTACCCAAACCTTCGAGGTGAATGTGGTCCAATCCACTTCATCTCATAAACCATAAGGTAAGAAGAAAAACAAGGGAAAATCCAAGAAACCTTCCAACAAGAAGAATAATCCTAAGTCTGTGGATACTCAACCGACAAGGAAACCTAAATTTCATTGTATGATTTGTGAGGAAGACCACTTCATGAAATAATTCCCTCATCATGAGACTATCGTTAAATATATGAAGGGTACCTCCCAACTAGTTCAGAAACAACATTTGGTTGTACAAAACCCTATCCCTCTGCAAAGAGGTGACCCAAGTCATTCCCACCATGGGGATGCTTCCACAAGCACCTCTCAAGTATACATGTTTAATACGGTTAATGTAACAACTCATGAAAATACCTATGACACTCCTCTAGGTGATAAGACTAAATGGAAAGTTGTCGACCAACCTTCTAACTCTACTCCTCCTCCATCTTCCACTCCTCTTCAGATTGAGAAGCCAATTTCTGACGTAACATTGCACCCACCCAAGAGCATAATTTGAAAAGTGACATTTAAACCAAATGCCTGCGTTGCCCAAAAGTACAACATCGTTGAAGATTTGGCACAAGAGCCTTGTAGTATGTCAACCCTCGAAGTTCTGCAAAACTGTACAAATCAACGTAGAACCTTGTTTTCATCCATTGGAGCCATGGATCCTAAGGAGTCGAACCTAATTATGTTTAAACTAGATTATTTTAAGGATAAAGTCTCCCACCACTTAGCATTCCAAATTCAAGTTTTGGTTGGTGGAAAGAACATCCATCCTACTGTTTTGGATGAGGTAGCATCAAATTGTGTCATGTCTTTTCCTTTTTGTAGAGCCCTTGGTTCTCCTACACTTACCCCATCCCCTACCACCATGAAAGCATTTGATGGACATGGTTTCCAATCTCATGGACTCTTTCAATATTTCATTGTGAATTTGAAGGGTAAGACTGTTTCAGTTGATATCGAAGTAGTAGAAGCACCCCTGGATTATAACTTTTTACTTGGTCGTAGCTGGTTCTATGCAATTACTACCATCACATCTTTGATGTTTTGTATCTTACGATTTCCCCATCAAGGAAAAATTATCGTTGTTGACCAACTTGAGTATACAACTCCATATCTCAATAATGTCACAACAAATAATGTCCCTTTTCTAGGACAAAATAATTTTGAGAGTGTAGGTGTAGGTCTTCTCAAGGACTCCTCTCTCATGGTAGCTTTTCCTTTGCCTGCTCCTCTCACCGCACAGGTTGCCACCTTAAACATGATTTTGACTTAGGTACAACAATCCTTCGATTCATATCATCTGTTCATAGTACTTGGTATCAACAATTATAGTTCATTGTCTCTGTCAAGCTCGTTAAAAAATGAAATAGACCCCACTCCTTTACGATCGATTCTCACTCTGGATCAAGTACTTGAAATTTCTTTTCCTCCACCTAGTGAATATTTTTCCATTAGTAACCAGAAACCTAAAAGAGGAAAAAAGAGTTGTCGGAGGAGGAAACGACGCTTGGGGGGAAGGTCTCCAGCCTCTGGAAATCATGCTGGAGTAAAATGGCCAACTTCTGCCAAAGAAGTTGGGGATAAACTACCTCTATAGAGACATGCTTCTGGGAGTGATCCTCGTTCGAAGGTCATTCCCATTGTAACGTAGCATTCGTTTTTTGGAACGAGCATAGTCTTTGTTATTTCTCATGCTCGTAAATACATGAGAATAAGTTACTGAGCTTAGTCTTTGTTTTTTCTCATGCTCATAAATACACGAGAATGTAACCGAGTATACTTTTATCACTTTTTTGGACTAGTAAAGGTTATATGAAAAATGAACCTCCTGGAGTCTCCTTTAATCTCTTTTCAGACTCTCTAAAGATGAAAAGATTGTCGAGTGATATTGCTTCCTTTCACACTCATTAAAAGGTTTGAAAGGGCATCTTTAGAGTGATAGTTTATTTCTTTTTCAGCCTCACGAGACTAAGTATGAAAAAGGAACACTGTAATCAAGCATGATTAGAACAGTTCTCCATAGGATTGATCCGCGTTCGAAGGTCATTCCCATCATAACATAGCAGTAATTTTCTAGAACAAGCTTAGTATTTGTTCTTTATTGTGATCGTAAATAAATGAGAATAAGTTACCTAGCTTAGTCTTTGTTTTTTCTCGTTCTCGTAAATACATGAGAATGTAACCGAGTATACTTTTATCACGTTTTTGGACTCGCAAAGGTTATATGAAAAAGGAACCCCCTGGAGTCTCCTTTAATCTCTTTTTAGACTCTCTAAACATGAAAAGATTGTTGAGTGATCTTTCTTCCTTTATCACTCGTTAAAAGGTTTGAAAGGGTGTCTTTCAGGTGATAGTTTATCTCTTTTTAAGCCTCGTGATACTAATTACAAAAAAGGAACAGTCTAATCAAGCATGATTATAATATTTCTCTGTCGTATAATTTTATAATTTTTTGGACCTCAGAGACTAAAAATCAGGAAAAAGGACAACCATGGAGTCTCCTTTAAGTTATTTTCATACTCTCTAAACATAAAAAACCACCAATTTTTCCTTCTCTAAACTCGCTAAACTACACATTGAAGGACCCATATGGGGACGAACCCTTACTTTTTCCAATTCGTTAAAAAAAGGAAGAGGAACTTACCGAAGGGGAGTTATATCGAGCATGTGTTACTCTCCTAAAGCTCGTTAAATGAAAAATAGGTACTCATCTATCTGGGTGGGGAGAGGAAACTGAAGGAAGTGGGTCAAGTTTTTGGGAATCCTTTATGATAGCTATTGTCACCCTTGAACATGGCACTTGTTTGCGTCTCATCTTACAGTTGAGTAATCCACTTCTCTCTGTGTCATACCAATTCCATGTGTCACCATACTTTTTATTCTAGTCGAAGAGTTCTATTACTGTCGTCACATTATATTTTTGGTACTCGTTGAGTCAATGCTACCAAGTCAGTGGTCGTGCCTCATCACGTTCAAGGGAATTTTCACTTCAAACCATCCATCTGGAGTATTTTCAGTTTCCATTTCTTGTGTCAGTCCATACTCATTTGATTCACCATATTACATCACTTTCCTATGTCAGTTTCATGTCGATGATGGGCGATACATCAAGGCCCTCCTTCGATGAGTCTTTTCCTGTCGACTTCAATACATCATCTGGGAAATAGAATTAGAAACCAGTTAGTACCTTGAGACCTGAATTCCTCCTCACTTCCGACAATAGGTTTACATCATTGAACTCTGATCGAATGATTCCACGAATGTTCGACCTCATCTCATTTATTCACATTCTTTGGAATGTACTAGGGTACATTCATCATTGGTGATATCCCTCGCACTTGTTCATGGTTTACCTCAATGATCCGTAATCAAGTGGTTTCTACCATATTCGACATCAAATCATCTATTCACATGGCTTGATTTGTACCACATTGGGATTGGGATGAAGACCCTAGGTTGAGCGTTCACTCTATTATCTTCTTTTTCCAGGCTGCAAAGGAGATCATTTGAGCATGATGATATATATACTATCATAGAGATCCACATTGTATTAGTCTGTGAATATGTTTTATCATCTCGTAGCTCCACTATGTATTTTTTGTGGCTATGATCAGTTCATGTCATGGAGGTATGGATCCACATTGTATCTTTTGTGGCCATATCCTTAGTCAATATTTTTCATGGATCTGTAGTGTATTGGTCGGTGGTCATGCTTTGAGTCATCTCATATTCCAAGCATAGGTATGTCTACCTCATCAATGGAACATATATTAATATTGTTTGATGGTTGTTTGTAGCTTGTTCCATGTTCTCCAACTCCACACCCTTGCATTAAAGAGTTGTAAAGTGTTTCAGCCATCATTTTTTCTTCTGACCTCACACTTTAGAGGGAAATCTGTTACACATGAAAATGACACACTTAAATACCTCACCCTAAGTGTTGCAAGTGTCATAAAAGTGTCACATACACTGACACCATGAAATAACATTTGTCACAATCCCTAGTCAATGTGGAGGAGAAATATATTATATGAAGGTCGAAATACTATGTGCACATGAATTATTTATTAATATTCATAAAAATGAAATTAATTTAGTGTGAGAATCCACCTCACATTTAGTTTCCTAATCTCAAGGAGGGGTTGAGAATCTCATGGATGGTTGAGATAATTTCTCAAACCAAAATCCTAATTTGGTGGATCTTGAGAGATATTTCCTCCCTAAAATCCTTGAGAGATATTTTCTCCCTAAAAATCTTGGAGATCCCATTTTAATGGATCTAGTGAGTGATATTATCCATGGTGGTTAAGCCTCCAAATCCTATATAATTATGGCTTTCCATGGAAAAGAGGGGGAAGATTAGAGATATCAAACCTTTGATTCTAGAGGAAGCTTTTAGATATGAAAATTATGATCTTGGGAGAATCGTGCAAGGGATGGATGAGGGGAGCTTGGACGAATGCTACATCATCATCCATGTTTGTAAGTTTTATATTTAGGTTCTCGTTTTAATATACTTAGCCTATTTCCTTCAAGCTTGTGTATTATTGCATGTGCTTGTCTATTGTTCCTTCAATATTTGAGAATGAATTTGTTTGATCTAATCTTGTAGAGTAGGAGTTCTTGGTTTCTCTTTTTTGTATATTACATTGCAGGTATCAAGTTGCGCCAAGGAGTTTTGATATCAAGTTCAGATTGGAAGCAGCGAGGACAAACTTCAAAACTAGGTGCATCACACCTTTTCTCCCTCTCTCTCTTTCTGATTAGTTAAACTAAATTCAAATGGATGTTAGTGTCCACTTGTGTTTTTATGTCTTAGTATTAGCGGTCTATACTCTAAGGGAAAATTCACTTGTCCATAGGGGAATTATTTCGTAACACCTAGACCACTGCTAGCCTACATACACCTTCAGAAACTAGGGTTTCTGAAACTTCACAACTTCTTCCCTTCAGACCCTTACTATCTCAGTCACATCCACTTCTGATCTGTCACTGCACTTTGCCTTTTACTGCCCAATATATACCATAACCAATCAAAAACATATATGTACCATCCAACAGCCTATGCATGATCCTAAACCATACATCATCACAAATTATAGATATTTCTCAATCAGAACAGATATGAACTACTCAACCAACCAACTACTATATTTAGACTACATTACAACCATACAAAGAATGCCTCAAGAATTCACCATTCCATAATAAATTCTAAGCATTAATACAGCATATATAACGTTACCATATCTTATGTAGCAGGTGTGAATCAGTAGACCACTATTCTAGGTATTTTCTTTAGACTTCAGGGACCTAGCACCAACACTTGCTCAGGCTTCTATGGCTTTTTCTTCATGTATTCTCCCTATTATATTCCCAACCTGTGTATTTACGCACCCTATTATATTGATAGCCCGCATACGTATGCACCCTATTACACTGATAGCCCGCATACATCTCATAAACTAGGGTTTTTTAGTTTTTTTGAAACTTCGAAACTTTCGTCGTCAATACCTCAAACTTATGAAACTTTTGATGCATCCAAGAGTACCTGCAATGGATATTTCACCAAGAATATATCTACAATATTATCAAGAGATACACTAACACAAGTGACCCTTGCTCTCTTATTTATACTTCTCCAAGTATCTTCCTCATATAACCAACTCTAACCAACTTCCTTATTTAGGAGCTAACCCACTTTTGACCTCTTGTCCACTTCTAACCATTTTTCTATAAATAGTGAATTCTCCACTTCTAGTTGCAACTAATTTATTTTTAATTTTTTTATTGTTGCAACCACTTAACCCATGACTAACCACTTTGACTTGTCAACATCTTCTAGGAGATTCTAGAATAATTTAATTTATTTGACCTTCTAGGGGCTTCTAGACAACACATGAGGGTTCTCCAACTTCACAAGGCCATAACTGAGGAGTTATGTGACGTTCCACATATCACTGGAAATGACATGATGAGCACTACTCGTCTAGAATAGTCTCAATTAAAAATTCATGGATTTTCATTACAATATTCCACAATCAATCCTTGGGTTCCTTAACCACACATCTAGGATGACTCAACCACTTAACCATTTGGACTTCACAAAGCATCTTCCCATGAGTGATTTCACCATAAGGGGACCACTTTGGAGTTCATCCATTTGGTACTTACTATCAGCCATGATAAGATAATAATGACCAACATTTACATCATCTCGTCTATACATCAATCCATGATAATACATCACTATGAAACCACTTGACATATTTGACATCAATTACATATATGACAACATAGTCCATCAATAAATACATCAATGATACTATCAAAATAAATCAACTCTTTGACATCAATCAATGACAACATAGTGAAATAATCTCCCCCTTTGGCATTGATGGAAATAACAATCATTGATGTCAACACAATTCATTGATGGAAACATGTAGACATGGAAATTCTCTTCATCAATAGTCATCTCAATCACATCAATGTGACTATCTCTCCCCCTTTGACATCAATGGAAAAGGGTAGTTATTTCCTTGGGGCTTCCCCCCTTGCCTGGACTCTCCTTAGGGTTGCTCCCCCTGTCTGGATGCCTTTGAGATTTCTATGAATAATCTCTCCCCTTTTGGAATCATGCTACTGTAACCAATCAAGGGAAGAGGAATAACTCTCATGTGGATATGTATCCCCCTATATTCTTTGTAAGATGAACAATATGTTACCAGTCCAATATGCTTCTGCTGCAAACGCTACTGCTCAACTGGAACATAGATCAGCTGCTCAAGAATGATCTTGTCTTCCTATGACGATCCTTGGACTTGTCTATGCATTGTTAGAAAAATAGGACCACGGAGCAATAAAATAAAACAAATGTAGAAACAAAACACAGAAGACACACAATACAAGAGAGACACAGATTTACGTGGTTCACCCAGTGTGGGCTACGTTCACCAGAGAAATTGCCAGGTCCTTCCTTTATTATTATCCAGCAAATTAAGAGATACAACCTACAGCAAAACCCGCTGTAACTTCCTCTTCTTTCTCTCACAGTCTCCTCTCTCAGAATACAATATTCACCATCAACCATAGCCGCAATACATTTCCCTCATAAAAGAGGGTTTCCTTCTAGGGAAAAACACCCTAACATAATCTCTACCGTTACATCTATGACCTTATAATGAACGGTCCAGATTTACAATGAAATTACAATATACTTTTATAAGGCAATTTTTGCTTCGGGGGCTTCGCCCCCGAACCCCCACTAGGGGCCCGCTTGCCCCCAGACCCCCCAACCGGGGGGATAGGCCCCCCCGGACCCTGTAGAGGGGGTACCCCCCCCTCTGTACTCCCCCGCATGGAGGAGTGTACTTACTTCTGGGGTGTAAATACTTCATGGGGTATAAACAAAGCTGAAAGTAAAAGACCTATAAATCAGGAATATAATCAGGCTCCACAACCAACAATCTCCCACTTGGAGACTGATCTCAACAACTCCACCGCTGTTGTATATGATGGACTCTGAACCTTCTTGGACTTGGAAAATTTATCATCTTCATATTCATTCTTGAAGACCAACTGAAACTGAGCAAGAACTCAGTTTCTCCCTGGTTACTCCCTTTGTTAACATGTCTACAGGATTTTGGCTAGTGTGTATCTTTTCCATCTTTAATTGTCCATCTTCCAAGGTGGATCGTATGACGTGGTACCTCAACTATATATGCTTAGTATTCGAATGGAAGGCTGAGTTCTTTGCAAGGTGAATGGCACTCTGATTGTCATAGTATAACCTGTTGTTCTCCTGCTTCTTTCCCAATTCCTCCATAAACCTTTGTAACCAAATCATCTATTTACTAGCCTCTGTAGTAGCAACATACTCTGCCTCTGTTGTTGAAAGTGCAACAACCTTTTGCAATTTCGAAATCCAACTTACTGATGTTCCACCTATAGTAAAAATATACCATGTGGTGCTCCTCCTGCTGTCTTTATCACCTACCATATCTGAATCAACATATCCCTATAGAAAAGTGTCTGAACCTCCAAAACATAATGCATGTGTAGTAGTACCTCT
>ML791946.1:235292-246636 GCA_009831015.1 Picea engelmannii
CAGCGTCTGTGTTTGCATTTGTGTTGCAGCATGTTTCAGCATCTGTTCTTCATAAACAATCGATTGCCATCAATGACAACCTTGATCATCTGCGCCTTGATCATCTGCGTCATCTCTGTTGTAGCCATATTTCCAACAAGGTTATTAGCAAGGATTCCATTTGACTATTCAGAGTGTGAAGCGTGGCACACGTTTCAATTAACTAAGGTGATCCTACGTTGGGAGGCATTTCGTATTTTATCTTGAAGCAAAGATGAGGAGCGAAGCTCCACACACACAGTGATGACTCGGCTCCATAAGAACACTAATGAATCGACTCCATAATCACAATGACAAGTCCAAGCATGTAGATGCATTGCTCGGGCAAGAAACCTAATGGCTACAAATGACAACTGCCACGATTCTTTTGACTTTCTTATACCTTATTTCACTTATAAGTATGCAAGGTGCCTATAATATTATTGGCAACCCTACATGTTTTTTCTATTTTGAATGACAAAGAACACTTCCTGTAGCTACCTACACCTCATCCTGTAAATATTACTATTTGGGGGTGATTATTGGATTATAAAAGATGTTTGATTATTCTTTTTTATTTTGCGTTTTCATGCTTGATTCATGATTGAAAGAATGAATCAAGACTGATTTCGTATTATATCCCTATTCAAAACATGTTTTTAAAGGTTCATTGTGACTTACATCTACTTCATATTTAATACTGGAATGATTTTCCTTTTTGAGTTTGTTTGAATATCGATATAATACCAAGAGTTGATTTGTATTCTGATTTGTAAACTTATCTATTTGAACCCTTTGCAAATTGACCATAGTCATTGCATGACATGGGAATTAATGTGAAAACATCGTTTCTTGTACTTTACCTTTGGCTGGCAGAATGAATTGACAGGCCTTTAGTTACGAGTTAAGGTTTTGTGTTATGCTCGGTACTCAAAGATTTCATTACCATGAGCACTTGAACTTCATGACCGAAAACCCTGATGTTTATACTATGATCGCGTAGGGGCCTTGTTTGGTTTTTTCCCATTCTATCCGCTCAGTTTTGTTTCTCCTGCTCTTGCCATCTAAACCCATAGCTAGTTTGAGTCACCCCTGTTACAACTTGGTTATTTTCTTAATGGCCCCTGTTGTCTGAATAGAGACGAATGGCTCAAGCATTACTGTCTCTTGATGATGTGGCTAAGGATTTGAAAAATCAGGGCTGGGATAATTTCATTAAGAGGTTTGATGGGTATAAACTTCATGTAGCTAAGGAATTTGCCCAAACATTTGATGGGTATAAGGTGAAAGTTGGAGACATTCAGTTAGAGGTGACCGAAGGGTTTATCAGCGAAGCCAAAAGGCTCCCATCCTTTGGTCAGAAGTGGTTTAAGAACTCGAAAATTGACGAAGTGCCCTAGAGTATTTTCATGACCTCCAGAAAGATTGATTGTCGTGAGAAATGTATTCCTATTTCTCTGCTTAAGGTTAGATGGCATGGTCTATTATCAATTCTTAGGCAGTTTATAACTTTTGAAGGTCATTATGGCCTGTTTTTTCTTTATCATGTGCAGTTGCTTATGCACTTTATAGGTTTCCATCTGAACGTTTTGTTTTATTTACTAAGGAGTCTATACAAGATGTCAAAAAGATACAAGAAGCAGAGCCTCGAATCTAGCCTCTTTCACCATGGCTTGATTCAAATGTTGTTGGTTCATCGTTTGAAAGCCCTGGGTGATGACTGGGATAGGTTCTTATCCCAAAACAATTTTGTTACAACGATTCCTATAGAAACCCCTTTGTTGGATAAGCCTATGATAGAAAAATGTTTTGATTTCTCAAGTGGCAAGCCAGAATTTTTGGAGGAAAACCCTCGTAACGAGGCAATACCCAGTCATTTTTCACCTGGGAAACATGATGTTGGTTCTGAGTTTATAGAAACCCCTTTGCATGAATTAATTGTTGGCCCTAACCCTACTGTAAAATCCGACAGTAAAGACCCTCGCAAACAATCAAAACAGAAGCAAGCAGTGTTAGGGTTCCGAAATAAAAGGGTTGGTCATCTCATTTCGAGAAGTTTGCGTAATCGATCTAAGCCTCATTTGAGATTGATCAATACGATCGAGATCAATGAGGATTCAGATCCCGAAATCGAGGATTTTCTCGCAAAAGAAGGTCCATATTGTCATAAGTCAAATCCTAATTAGCCATATGACTATGTTAGCAATCTCCCACCGTGTCTCAAGGATAGAAAAGGGTTTACTGGTATTAATCTTGGTCAAGGGCCGGTAACAGGTAGTGTTGATGTTCTTACACCCAACTATATGCTCCATCAATAGATCGCTCCTTCTGTGCATTGCGAGGTCTGCTTACATTGGATTGAACGATACTATAATGACATCCCTATTCTACAAGCAATAATTAAATCTCTCACCAACCATAATGAATTACTCATAAAAGAAAACCGTGAACTCAAAGAAATTGAACAGAGACAAACCAAGCGTCTTAAGAAGACATGCAACATTGTGATAAACAATGCAGACAGTGTAAAGGTCATAATCAATGCTAAGATATCTTGATCCATGTTTTGGTTAAATGGTAAAACGGTTGTTTCCCTCTTATTATAGTCATGTTTTTTTTAAAATCAGATCGGTTAAACTTAGATTTCTTTTACCAATAAAGACTGGCTACAGAATCATGAGATTCTGTAGCCATGTCATTTTCATATAAAATTTAGTAATTACTTGTTCGAGCAACTGTATGGTTACTTTGCCACATATTGGTCTCATTTGTGGCTGCCGGAAAATGGACAGCCAAATAGAATTAGGATAAACCGTGAATGCTATCTCAAGCACACCGTAATGGATTTGAATGATGCAAACGAACCATTTACTGCATCCACTAATTAACTTGAAATGCAGGGAATGAACACCTTCTTTGGTAACTTCATGACCGAAATTTCCCCTTTCACTGATCCTGGGCAACAATCAGAACTTATGACCTGTACTTAGTCATCATCTTCGCCAAGTGTGTCAAACACTGCCGATGAAGCTCAAATTTGGTCGTTGTACTTCAATGGATCTAAATCCAAAGAAGGAGTTGGTGCGGGACGTGTGCTCATCAATCTTGAAGGTAATAAGAATTTCATTGCCTGTTGATTAGAGTTTGAATGCACCAATAACACCACCAAATACGAAGCCCTTTTGCAAGGACTCAAGAAATATGTGGATATGGATGTAAGAAATTTAATGGTATTCGAGGATTCAGAAATTGTGGTCAGATAGGTAAGAAATTCCATACATTGTCTATCACCACATCTGAAAAGTTACCAAACTGAGGTATGGAGTTTAATGCAAAGATTTTCAGCATTTAATATAAATTCCATTCCTAGACTAAACAATTCAGAGGCTGATTTATTAGCTAATGTTGCTTCCAAAATGCTACCCACAGAAGGTCTTTCTCCTAATGCATTTTCGATTGAATTGTTGTTCAGGTCGTCAATCTCGAATAACATTACCAATTGGAGAGTGTTCGACGATGATCAACAAATCATCAACTTCTTGCACATGGAGGACACCTTCCAAGGTGTAGTCATTGACGAAAGCACTCACGATGAAAACCTCTGCAACTTCACGGTAATATTATATTGTAGATCTCTTGAATTGACATCTGATCTAGTAAACTCTATTCCTATATCCGTTGTAAGACTAGAAAAGTTTTATGACTTGCATGATAAATTTAGAGGATCAGTTAATTGTAAAACAAATAGTTCTTCTTTGATTTATGAGACAGTCAACTTAGGGACTAAGGAAAATCCTCAAAATATTAATTTAGGAATAGGATGTTCCTAGCAAGAACGATCTGACTTCTTAAATTTATTTAAAGAATTCAAAGACGTTTTTGCTTGAACGTATGATGATTTGAAAACATTTGATCCCAATATCATACAACATGTCATCCCCATTTCTAACCCCAGACCTAACCTTTTCAACAGAAGCTGAGGAAGATGCACCCTAAGTTGGAACCCACTGTCAAGAAAGAACTGAATAAATTACTGAATGCAAAGATAATCTTCCCGGTGAGACACACACAATGGGTGTCTAATCTAGTTCCTGTAAGGAAGAAAAGTGGTGAAATTCGACTCTATGTCGATTTTCGTAACTTGAACCGAGCCTCAGACAAATATAATTATCCCGTTCCTCCAATGGAACAAATAATTCAACAAGTTTATGGTTCTGAAAGGCTATCTCTATTAGATGGTTTTTCGAGATACAACCAAGTCCTTATGTCTCCCTTGGATCAACTCAAAACCACTTTTCATACCCCATGGGGCACTTATGCCTACAGGAAGATGCCTTTTGGGCTTATAAATGCAGGGGCCACTTTTCAGAGAGCAATGAACATTACTTTTAGTGATCTCCTAAATCAATTATTAGTGGTCTATCTTGATGATGTTACCATTTTCTCTAAGAACAAGAAAGATCATTTGTCTCACCTTAGGGATTTCCTAGAACGATGCCACAAGTATGACATATCTATTAACCCTAAGAAATCAGTATTTGCAGTTGATAAAGGAAAATTACTTGGGTTCATAGTGTGAAAAGATGGAATGATTATCGATCCTGAAAGAACCCAAGATATTGCTAAACTTTCTCCTCCCTTGACGCAGCAACCCTACCTCAGCAGGTTCTGCACGACCTCCCAGTCTTAGGATCGTTCTTATCCTCCTCCTTGAGTTGAATTGACTCCTTGATTTCCCCACAAGAAATCACACACACACACACAAGTGTGTATCCATAGGTCCTTATGAGTTATGCTTGTGTGAATTAACACAAGGCGCTAACTCTCACCCACGTGACCAATAGCTATGACCATGACCTTTACTTGAAAAGGTGTTTTAGACTTCGCAACCTCACGACTCCTAGTGTGAGTCCCCCCTAATTCTCCAATATATGAAACCCAAAAGGGCTAACGGGTCTCTGACACCTCCCTTGAATTCTCTTCGATGTGACCTCTAGCTAATACATTTCCTTGAGGTTATCAAAACCTAAGGTCTTTACTCTGAATTCTTGTAGAATCAAACACTTCCTGCTCTAAGCATAAGAAACTTTGTTAATGGTTCCAGAAATATGATTTATAACAAAAGTAAAATTCTGCATGTATTCAACCCATTTTGCATGCTTCTGGTTCAATTTCTCCTGCCGAGTTATGAATTGTAAAGCATGGTTATCGTTGTACAAGAAAAAATCCTTTGGAATGAAGTAATGTCTCCACTTTTTTCAGCGCCTGTATGACCGCATAAAACTCCTTGTCATACGTGGAATACTTCATCTTGGTTTCGTTCAGTTTCTCACTAAAATATGCAATCGACCTATTGTCTTGGCTTAAGACTACTCTAATCGCAAATCCACTTGTGTCAAACCTGACTTGAAATGTTTTCCTGAAATCTGGAAAAACCAGAACTGGCTATTCAGTTATTTTGGCTTTCAACAATTGGAAACTCTTCTTTTCTTCCTCTATCCAATGAAAAGATTTGTGTTTTTTATTGACTGTGTCCATCATTGGTGCACATATCTTGCTGAAATTTCTAATGAATTTCCTGTAAAAATTGGCAAGTCCATGGAATCTTATGACTTCAAAAGTACTATTTGGTGATGGCCAATATTTGATCGCTCTTACCTTTTCAGGATCCATTTTTAACTCATTCACAGAGATCACGAACCCCAAATAAATGAGTTCCATCTTCATGAAAGACGATTTCTTTAGATTGATCAGTAGCTTCTCTTGCTGCAACCTCCTCATTACTGCAGTTAAATGTTTCAGGTGTTCTTCCTCCGTTTTACTTAAGACTAGTATATCATCAAGATACACGATTACAAATTTACTAATGAAATCTTTTAAGACTTCCTTCATCAACCTCATAAAAGTATTGGGCACATTCGTCAAGCCAAATGGAATGAAAAGACATTCATACAACCCTTCATTTGTCTTGAATGTTGTCTTCCACTCATCACCTTCCCTCATTCTGATATGATGATATCCACTTTTTAAATCAATCTTTGAAAAAATAATTTCTCCACTCAAGCAATCCATCAAGTCATCCATCCTGGGTAAAGGAAATCTATACCTAATGGTGATTTTATTTATGGTCCTCGAGTATGTACACATTCTCCATCCACCATCCTTCTTTGGAATTAACACTGTAGGTATAGCGCATGGACTCAAGATTTCTCTAAGAAACCCTTTATCCATCAAATCCTAAACTTGCTTCTTGACCTCTTCATTCTCCTGCGGCGTCAATATATACACTTCTTTTTTTGGTAAACTTGCCCCTAATATAAGATCAATATGATGACTTATGTTCCTGATGGGCGATAATGAACAAGGTAATTCATCCACCACAATATCAGCGAACTCTTCAAGCAGTTCCTGAATTTCCTTCGGTAGATCATCTATCTTGGTACTGGTCAAGACAACTCTGGGTTTTCTAACCACAACAAACTGCATGTCTTCTTCTTTCTTGACTTCATCAAGAATCTCCTTCCCAGTCATGAGAAGTATCGTATTGTTCACCTCTATTTTTACCTCCTTATCCTTAATTGGCAGCAACATGTGCATCCTACCATTCTTCTCCAAGGTATATGTGTTATTTCTCCTGTCATGAACAACATTCCTGTCATATTGCCATGGTCTTCCCAACAAAAGATGACAGACGTCCATGGGAATAACATCACATAAAATTTCATCCCTATATCCCCGTGTCTTGAATTCAACTAAACATTGTTTAGTGACAGTTACCTGATGCCCTATTTGTAGCCATGAAACTTTATATGGGCTCAGATGTGTAACTGTTTCCAATTCCAGCTTCTCCACCATTTCTGTGGATACTAAATTGTCTATACTTACACTGTCCACTATTATCTTGCATACCCTATCCTTGGTCTTGCAAGAAGTTCTGAACAAACTATTCCTCTGGACTGGATTTTCCATCTCCCTCTCCGGCTTCATGAAAACTTTCCTCATCATTAGTGACCTTCCGCCTTCTGCATCTTCTACCTCAACATTTCTCCCTTGTGCTACAGAAATGTGACCTTCACCTCCACCTCCTTTCCTATCAGGACATTTGAAAGATTTATGTCCTATATTTCCATAGCCAAAACATTTTATTTCGCCTCCTCAGCCACTTCCTCTTCCTCTTGCTCGAGGAAACGCATTCCTATCAGTGTATTGCCTTCCTTGAGAACTTCCCCCCCTTTCTGTTTGAGTATGGGGTTTCTTCTCTTTGCCCTGGGGCTTTTCTATTCTGTTCTTGGAAACTAAGTTGCCTCTGCTCTCACTTCTTCCCTGGCCTCTTTGACCTTGCTTTCAGGCCAATTTTTCCTCAGCCTTCGAAGCCATTTGATAAGCATCATCCACATTCTTTATGGATAACATGCTTATTTCATCCTGAAGCTCATATCTCAAGCCATTGAGGTATCTGGAAACCTTTTCATCATCACTTTCCCAATGAGATGCTCTAATGTTTAATCTATAGAACTCTTTAGTGTATTCCTTCACTATCATCCCTTTCTGTCTCAAATTCTTTCATTCTCCGAAACAGGTTGATTTGGTAATCCTTGAGTATAAACTTGGCTTTCATATTTGCAACCATCCTATCCCAGCTTTTGATTCTCTACTTTCCTTTGCAATTCCTGTCAGCCTGCAGTTCATCACACCATAATGTTGCATGTCCCTTCAATATAGTGACTACGTGCTTAACTTTCTTATCCTCTTCAACATCCTCATAGTTGAAGTATTTGTCGAGAGATCTAAACCAATCTAGAAGTTCCTCAGCGTCTAAGTTTCCTTCATACATTGGAATGTCCATTTTTTTCCCTGGCACCTATCCTTGCAACAACTCTGAATAGACATTCTTCCGCAACATCTTCAACTGCAAATTCTTCTTCTCTGGCTCCAGCTTCATTTTCACTTTCAGCCTCATTGACATCTCCAGTATCAGTAACTTGTCTCTGTGTTGTCTCCATAGCATCTATTCGAGCACGAAGTTCCCTCATCTCCCTTTCCATGGATGGATCGGGCATAGGTATATCTCTCCTTCTTGGCGGCATTATTTCAATCTGTTCCTCGCATAAAACAAAAATAAAATTGATGGCTCTGATACCACTCTTGACGCAACACCCCTACCTTGGCAGGTTCTGCGTGACATCTCGATATTAGTATCATTCTTATCCTCCTCCTTGAGTCGAATTGACTCCTTGATTTCCCCACAGGAAATCACACACACACACAAGTGTGTATCCACAGGTCCTTATGAGTTATGCTTGCGTGAATTACCACAAGGCGCTAACTCTCACCCAGGTGATCAATAGCTATGACCATGACCTTTACTTCAAAATGTGTTTCAGAATTCATGACCTCACGACTCCTAGTGTGATTACCCCCTGATTCTCCAATCTCCAAAACCCAAAAGGGCTAACGGGTCTATGACACCTCCCTTGACTTCTCTCCGATGCAACCTTTGGCTAAAACCTGGGCCCAATATTTTTGACACCCGAAACTTCGCGTATCGGTGAACTATTATGCAACAACTCCCTCTACCGATTTCTGAAACCACGATATATCCTTGTTGCAAATCGATGGTTTAAATATTCCAATGATCTGATGGTCTTGGTTCTCTCAGGACTTCATGAATCGGGATTTTGAAACTCTTGACTCCGAGTCACAATCTTCTTTGATGCTCGAACTCCGAAATGACGAAGTTCAAGGATGAAATCAACGCTCCCTATTGATTCCAATCCAACAAATTCTATTCCTCTCGAGTTTGACTTCTACGAGACAATCTCGACCTCCATTTCCCTTTGAATACTTCGAAGGTTCTATCCCTTCTGAGCTCTCAATTTCAAACTCAAGGCTTCCAAAAGGTTTCCTGCTCGCATTCTTTGCGGCTATTGCAAATAACCTCTGGTTATTTGAATCTTCAATTCTGTGCACTCCTTGCAACAACAGTGCTTCAATCGTCCTCTTGATTTGATAAAATCCAAGGCCCCACCCAACCTGCGCACACCTTGCACAACTTTGTGCTTCACCTTCACTTCTGCTGGTATGAGAACAACAATATCTCTCCTGATCTTTCTAAGATAAAACTCAGACCCTCATCAATGCACACCTTGCAGACATTCACTGCACTCTTTGCAGGAATCTCAGGAAGAGAAACAATTGAAACTCATTCTTCCTCTCTCAGAGACTTCATACATTTAACATGAAATAATAAGCATACACACAACATTGAAATAAATGTGTAACATAGAAACAAAACGATTGTAAACATACCATTTAATAGGTGTAAACAGTAAACATAATAACACCATGAAATTGACTCAAGATTTCATATATTAACTCAAGTGGTCTTGTACATGGGTTCTTTTCTGTGTTCTTCTTCTCTTTATCTCTCTACTCTCTGCTCAATAACATAGAGAATTGATAATAATACAATGATACAAATGAGGGTGCATATACTTCCGTTTTCCCTCCTACAGCTCTAAACTATCTAATCAGAATTAAAACTACAACTACTTTTACATTTAATACACTTAATGCCTCTATTAATTCGACAAATGAGAGAAACCGCTCCAGATCTGTTTACAATAACAAAACATAAATGCAAATTTATTCCCCCAGATTTTACATTAATGCTTTTTTTTTTCTTTTAAATCAAATTTCCTCAAAACGTGCGCTAGTACAGTTCTAGATGTCTTTTGTTGCACCTCCTTTGTTGGCTTGGCTACGATGCTCCTGCATCATCCCTCTTCCAAAAAATCCATGCAGCCATTCACTACTACATATGGGAGGATTATTCCACGAAAATTTTCTACGCTTCCACTAGTTTCATATTTTTTTTAAACAGGGTGGGATTTTCGTCGATATTGCCACGAAAGTTCGTCACAATATCCACGAAAATATTTTTTTAATCTAGTCGGGATTTTCGCCGCAATAGCGACGAACTTTCGTGGCAATAGAGATGAACATTTTTCCTATCTCATTGGTCGATGTTAATGGATAGTTGACTATTTGATCTATATATACGTGACTTTAAGAGACTTTGCAACATAATTGCTATAGTTGCGACACTGTTCTTGGCTTTTGTTTGAGCTGTTTATTTTTTCCATCACCCACCGATTGAAAAAATCCAATTCTCGATCTACATAGCTCGGATTTTGAACTTGCAAGGTTAGTATTTTATTTTTTATTGATGTACTCATTTAACTTGTAAATTTTTGTCCAAACGTCCAAATTTCATTTAGCTTGTTTTTTTCCTTGATAATATATTATAATATGTGTAGTACCATATTTCATGTCTTTGGTTTTTGGATCTAGTTAGTATATTCTATGGAAAAGGGTATGTTGCTTCCATAATATTCTAGGTTTATGGAATCCACAAACCCTTTTCCCTTCAATTGTAGATATAATCTCTCTCTCTTTTCATTGATAAAGATATGGAATTGCTCTTGAAACTCAACCCTGATCGGTGAAATGATAGTAATTGATTGTCATTTTCTTCTCTCTTTTATTTTTAAGACCTAACAAAAAAACACCAACAAATCTTGATTGAAGTTTTGATACCACTTGTTACATCCCTAGTACCCAAAAGGGATCACACTTGTATAAATTGAAAATAATATAACAGTGACAATAATGGTTGGGATACTTGCACACCTAATCGTTGACTAGAACTTACTAATTCAATTAAATGAAGGAAGAAATCTCCATGAATAAAATGTTGAAGTTGATTGTGATATTGATAAATGATAAGTTATGGTATATATAAGATAGGGAGGAAACTCATGTTTATAACAACAAGGGTAATAGCTGCAATATATTGTAACATTTCTCTCTTCCATATAAATTCTTTGCTATCCTCAACATTTCCCTCTTCCCCATATATATTAAGAGAAATATTAATAACATTTCTCTCTTCCGCATAAATTCTTTGCTATCCTCAACATATTGTAATAAATAATGGGTAGGTTGGCATTAGTGACAAGATAGCCTGTTGATATTACATATCATTATTAATGTACGAGAGATCATCCATTATTTAAGCATGCAAAACAAAACCTAAGACTAAATATTGTGGTTGACGTGATCGGGTCTGTACATTTTGCAAAACAAAGTACGAGAATTTCCATTATTTAAGAATGCAAAACAAAACCCGAGGCTAAACGTTGTGGTTGACGTGATCGGTGTGTACATCTAGACAGTGGAGAAAGTGCACTCATAAACTCATTGGGAGATGAAATAAAGTCTCAAAATCCAAAGTGTATTCTTACATTTACTACACATAGAATGC
>ML791946.1:253544-265979 GCA_009831015.1 Picea engelmannii
TCAGCCCTATTCCATTGGATTCATCTCTTTGCCCTTATCACATTCATCCATATCATTTTTTTGGAAAAAAAAAATTACCCCACCCGCCCCTTTTCAGTTCCCCCATTCTCATGGCCCATACTTGTAGCCAAGACTTGGAAGCTTGCTTCAACACCTTGCAATCTGGTCTCATTGAGACCCAACAAGAAGTGAAATAACTCAGTTCCAATGTTGTCACCATAAATATACCCATGCAGTCCTCAATGGGAGAAATCAAACAAGATCTCACCACCCAGCTTGAATTAGTCTTTTTGGCACTCTGCACCAAACTTCATATCCCTACAGATAACCCTTCCTCTTCCTCACCCCGACATACTGAAGGTGACCATTCCTCTCATTCCCATACCTTGTAGAACCATCACTTTCAATGTGAACTACGCCTTCCACGGGTGGATGTGACCAAATTTGATGGCTCGGACCCCACTGGTTGGGTAACCCAAATGGAACATTACTTCTCTTTATACAACATTACAGACAACTTGGCCAAACTCTAGTATGGTGTTCTCCATCTAGATCAAGAATGTTGGCAATGGTGGCAATGGAGAAAAAATTCTCGTCAAGGGTATATTGCTTGGACACAATTTGTGGCAGAGCTTTATGAACACTTTGAAACTGACACCAACAATTTGGGCCGTTTAACAAAGCTAAAACAATTAGGAATAGTGAAAGTGACGTAGCCCCTCTGCTACCCACAGGCCAGAAGGTCCACGTGCACAGGATCTTCTCCTTTCCTCGGCCCGAAGAACTCTAAATCGGCTCTTCTATTTTCCTTTCGGAAAATCCGCACCCACAGTAAAACCTCGCGGGATTCCTTCTTCTCACTTCATGGAATCGGATTTCACGACTTCGCGAATCCTGTAGTCGAGCGTCTGGTCACTCTGACCCTCGAATCCCGAACCTCCAAAACTCCGATATCAACTCCGGATTTTCGGCTTTCACGAGTTCGCGAGTTGCGATGACATACAACTTTGCTCTGTGAACCCCGAAATCTCGATTCTCTAATTCCCCGAAATCCCAAGATGTCAGACTCCGACACGTTTCTCGGCGTTGGCCCCACAACTAGACTTCTCGCCGCTTCGAGATTTCTCACTTCGCGAGTTCACGAATCCTGATGCGAAGATTTTGGGACTTCACCCCACGAAACCCTGAAGTAGTCAATGGGCTTTGACCTCCGCATCGATAGCACGCCACCTATCCACCCTGCGGATTCTATGGCCCACACAATCCTTTCGCCCCTTCGAAACTTCGCGTTTCATGATTTCACGAGTCCTGTTGCAAAGATTATGGGACTACAACCTACGAAACCCCAAAATGGCAATGCACTTGCAAATCCAACGACTCCTATTGGTTTTAACCTATGGTTCTGCCTCTCCTGAGATTAAACCTTCAAAAATACTCGCAGTAACTCCCCTACTCATTTGTGAGATCTAACGGCTCACGGGACTTCGCGAATTCTCCACAGAGAATTCCAACCGTCTATTTTCTTTCCTTCACAATTTCTACGAAATGAGTTAAGTACTCCTCCATGAACTTACTCACCTGTGGCACAAACTTACGATGCCTTCTCACTGTTCCAATGCACAAACTTCCTGTGCTTCTTTCGATGGTTTCAAGGTTTTATCCTTCCTGAGCTTCTTATAAATCCGAGTCTTAAAGAAGAATCTTGCGTGCACTCCTTGCGACAACCTTCAAACACTTCAAGTGTTGAATACTTCGACTTTGCGCACTCCTTGCAGAAACAGTCCTTCAATAACCTCTCAGGTATTCAAACCCTGAACTCCAGTTTGTTCTATGCACACCTTGCACGACTCCTGTGCCTAACTTGCACTTTTATTAGAATGAGAACAATAGCCGTCCTATCTGAGCCTTCCAGAGAAAAATCTCTGAACCCTTTGTCAACGCACTCCTTGCGGACAATTCGACTGCACTCCTTGCAAGAATCCTTGCTCAGATAGAGAAACAATTGAAACTCATTTCCCTTACTCTCTCTCTCTCTGATTTCAAACATTTAATAGGAAATCATTCATACACAACATAAAATCAAATGTACAACAGGAAGTAAACATCTATGAGCATAACATTCAACATACATACACAAAGAACAAACACGACGCCATGAATTTGAATCAAACTCTTTCTATTAATTCAAATATCTATACATGGGTGTTTTTACACAATTCTCTCTTCTCTGCATGCTCTTGCTCTTCATTCTCTCTAATGTTACAATGATACAAGTGAGGGTGTCTATATCCGTTTTCCCTCTGGGTCTAAAACTGTCAAATCTAAACATTAAATTCTATCTACCGATTTTATTTCGACATAAATGCCTCTATCTACTTCAAACGAGAGTGGGACACTCCAGGTCTGATTACATTATACAAGTGTGCTCCTTCTTAATTATCTCATTTAAGATTCTAGCACATTTCACTTCAAAACAATTTAAACATGAAATGCACTGGCGCTTGTCCAGCTGTCTTCCACATCCACGCGCTGGCTCGCTTGAGATGCTCCTGCATCATACTCCCTGGCTTGAAATTTTTCATGGTCTCCTGTCCATGAGCTCTTGCACGGTTTGTCCATGCTTCTGGATCTCTGCTTCATTCTCCCAGCTGGCATCTTCAACTGGATGGCCTTTCCATTTGACCAAATACTCAAAGTATTCCTTCCTTCTAGTCTTTTTACCAATTCTTTTATTCAATATGCGCTTCATCTGCAGCTTTTCTGCAATTGGCATTTGTCCACAAATATTTTAACTTCTGCTCGCATTCCTGGCCAAAAGTATGACTCGTTCAGCTTTGCAAATGTCTTGTCATGACTGAAGTGTCCGGCCAATCCTCCACTGTGTTTCTCCTTCAGCAGATTCTCCCTCATGGAGCATTTTGGAATACAAAGTTGATTGCCCTTAAATAGCAACCCTTCCTGGATCATGTATTCTTCCCATTGGCTTTTATCCCTGAGAACTGGATTCTCAGTTGCTGCATATGCCTTCTTAAAATCTGGATCATCTCTGTACACGTCCCTGAGATCATCAAAACCTAACGTTTTGACTCTGAACTCCTGCAATAGCAAACACTTCCTACTCAAAGCATGAACAACTTTGTTAGCACTACCAGAAATATGTCTAATCACAAAAGTGAAATTTTGCATATACTCAACCCATTTAACATGCCTTTGATTCAACTTTTCCTGGTGAGTCACAAATTGCAATGCATGATTATCACTATATAAGACAAACTCCTTGGGAATCAAGTAGTGTCTCCATTTATTCAATGCCTGAAAAATAGCATAGAACTCCTTGTCATATGTGGAGTACTTCATTCTTGCTTCATTCAGCTTCTCGCTGAAATATTCCACTAGTCTTTCTTCTTGACTCAAGACCTCTCCTATTGCAAATCCACTTGCATCACATTTCACTTGAAATGTCTTTCAGAAATCAGGTAACACCAGGATCGGTTGTTCCGTGATCTTCTGTTTCAACAATTTGAAACTCTTTTCAGCGTCTTCCATCCAGTGAAAATATTTATGTATTTTCTTCACTGTGTCCATCATCGCTGCACTAATTCCACTGAAATTCCTGATGAATTTTCGGTAGAAACTAGCCAATCCATGAAAACTTCTCACCTCAAAGATATTCTTCGGTGATGGCCAATTATTGATCACTTCTACCTTATCTGGATCAATCCTCAACTTGTCTGCAGATATAACAAATCCAAAATAAATGAGATCTATCTTAATGAATGAGGATTGTTTTATATTTATCAGCAGCTTCTCTTGCTATAGCCTCTGCATCACTATAGCCAAATGCTTCAAGTGTTCAGCCTCTATTTTGCTGAAAATCAATATATCATCAAGATATACGATAACAAACTTTCCGATGAAATCCTTCAGGACTTCATTCATCAACCTCATGAAGGTACTCGGCGCATTTTTTAAGCCAAATGGCATAACAAGCCATTCATACAACCCTTCATTAGTCTTGAATGTTGTTTTCCATTCGTCACCTTCTCTCATACGAATCTGGTGATATCCACTTTTCAAATCAATCTTCGAAAAAAAAATTGCTCCACTTAAGCAATCCATCAGATCATCCATCCTTGGTAATGGAAATCTATACCTGATAGTTATTTTGTTGATCTCCCTCGAGTCAGTACATATCCTCCAGCCTCCGTCTTTCTTCGGATTGAGTACTATCGGAACAACACACGGACTCAAGCTTTCTCTGAACAACCCTTTGTCCATCAAATCTTGGACTTGTCTTTTGACCTCCTCATTCTCCTGCGGCATCAACCTGTACACGACTTTGTTTGGAAAAATAGATCCTGGTATGAGGTCAATATGATGACTCTCACTTCTGATTGGTGGCAACAAACGAGGTAGTTCGTCCACTACTATGTCAGCGAACTCTTCCAGCAGTTCCTGAACCTCTTCTGGTAAATCATCTATCCTTGTGCTGGTTAAAACAATCCTTGGCTTCCTGACCACAATGAATTGAATTTATTCCTTCTTCTTCACCTCTGTAAGAAGTTCCTTCCCACTCATGAGAAGTACAATGTTACTTATTTCAGGTTTCACCTCCTTATCCTTGATAGGAAACAGCATGTGAGTTCTCCCATTCTTCTCTAGGGTGTATGTGTTCATTCTCCCTTCATGAATCACATTCCTGTCATATTTCCATGATCTACCTAGCAATAGATGACAAAAATCCATAGGAATAACATCACACAAGATCTTATCATTATATCCCCCAATCTTAAATTCAACTAAACACTGTTTAGTGAAATTTACCTGATGTCCTTTTTGTAACCACGAAACTCTGTACAGGATTGGATGATCAATCGTCTCTAGCTCCATCTTTTCTACCATCTCAGTTGAAGTGAGATTACCTATACTACCACTGTCTACAATGACCTTGCATACCCTATCCTTGGTCTTGCAAGCAGTCTGAAAAAGTCTGTTTCTTTGGATTGAACTCTCCACCTCCTTCTCTGGTGTCAAAAGAGATTTTCGCATCATCAACGATCTTCCGCCTTCAGCATCTTCTACCTCAACATTCTACCTTTGAGCTTTGGAAATGTGAGCCTCACCTTCCTCTTTCTTCTTTTCTGGAAATTCAGAAGACTTGTGTCCATTCTTTCCACATGTGAATCATTTTATTACTCCACCTCTTCCTCTTCCTCTACCTCTGGTACGAGGAAAGGTATTGTTATCAACATACTCTCATTTCAAATCAGTATACTGCCCTCATTGTTCAACATACTGCCCTCACTGTGAGCTTCCACCTCTCTCAATTCGAGTCTGAGGTTTCTTCCACTATTCCTTAGGTTTTTGATTTCTTTCTTGGACAACTGATTTTCCCCTGGGCTGACTTCTTCCTCGCCCTCTTTGACCTTGCTTTCGTCTTATCTTCTCTTCAGATTTCAGAGCCAATTGATAAGCATCTTCCACTGTTCGGATGGTCAACATGCTCATCTCATCCTGAATTTCATATCTCAGGCCATTCATATACCTTGCTACTTTCTCATCATTGCTTTCATGATGACCTTCCCTAATGTTCAATCTATAGAATTCTTTAGTGTACTCCTTCACTGACATCAGCTTCTGTCTCAGGTTCTGCATCCTCCTGAACAGAGTGATTTGATAATCTCTAGGGATGAATTTTGCCTTCATCTTTGCAATCATCCTGTCCCAGCTTTTGATTTTCTGTTTTCCTTGGAAACGCCTGTCAAATTGTAGTTCATCCCACCACAATGTTGCATGTCCTTTTAATCTCGTGACAACATGCTTGACCTTCTTGTCCTCTTCGACATCTTCATAGTCAAATTATGCGTCTAGAGCTCTAATACAGTCTAGAAGCTCTTCAACATCAATATTTCCCTCATAAAATGGAATGTCCATCTTTGCCCTTACACCCATTCTTGCAATGGCTTTAAGAAAGCGTTCGTTTGTTGCATCTTCTGCTGTGATCTCTTCTTCTCCATGTCTAGCTTCATCTTCAATTTCGGACTCACTGATATCTCCAACATCAATTGTGTGCCTCTGTGTTGTCTCCATTTCCTCAAGTCTGGCACGAAGATCACGCATCTCTCTTTCCATCTATGGATTCCGTATCTGCCTACCCCTGCTTCTTGGAATTTCCCTCTCCTCTTGTGGATCGAGTGATTGTCTATCTCTTCTCCTTGACGACATGATGAATCCTCCTTTTCCCTACTACAGAAAGCAAAGAAAACCTTTCTGTGCTCTGATACCAAAGCTGACGCAGTGTATCAGAGTGCTCTTTTATCTCCTTCTACCTCCCCTTGCCTGAAATATAAAAGCAAGAATCAAGGCTCTGATACCAAACCTTACGTAGCCCCTCCATTACCCATAGGCCGAAAGGTCCATGTACACAAGATCTTCTCCTTTCCTCGGCCTGAAGAACTCTAAATTGGCTCTTCTATTTTCCTTTCAGAAAATCCGCACCCATAGTAAAACCTCGCGGTATTCCTTCTTCTCACTTCGTTGAATCAGATTTCGCGACTTCGCGAATCTTGTAGTCGAGCGTATGGTCACTCTGACCCCCGAATCCCGAACCTCCAAAACTCTGATATCAACTCTGGCTTTTTGGATTTCGCGAGTTCACGAGTTGCGATGAAATACAACTCCGCTCCGTGAACCCCGAAATCCCGATGCTCTAATTCCCTGAAATCCTGATATGTCAGACTCTGACATGTTTCTCGACGTCGGCCCCACAACTAGACTTCTCGCCGCTTCGAGACTTCGCACTTCGCGAGTTCGCAAATCCTGATGTGAAGATTTCGGGACTTCACCCCACGAAACCCAGAAGTAGTCAACGGGCTTTGACCTCCGCGTCAATAGCACGCCATCTTTCCACCCTACTGATTCTATGGCCCACACAATCCTTTCTCCCCTTTGGAACTTCACATTTCGTGATTTCACGAGTCCTGTTGCAAAGATTATGGGACTACAACCTACGAAACCTTGAAATGGCAATGCACTTAAAAATTAAAAGATTCCTATTGGTTTTAACCTATGGTTATGCCTCTCCTGAGCTTAAACCTTCAAAAATACTCGCGGTAACTCCCCTGCTTGTCTGTGAGATCTAACGGCTCATGGGACTTCGCGAATTCTCCATAGAGAATTCCAACCATCCATTTTCTTTCCTTCACAATTTTTGTGAAATGAGCTAAGTACTCCTCCACGAACTTACTCACCTGCGGCGCAAACTTACGATGCCTTCTCACTGTTCCAATGCACAAACTTCCTGTGCTTCTTTCGATGGTTTCAAGGCTTTATCCTTCCTGAGCTTATTATAACTCCGAGTCTTGAAGAAACTTCTTGCGCGCACTCCTTGTGGCAACATTCAAACACTTCAAGTGTTGAATACTTCGACTTTGCGCACTCCTTGCAGCAACAGTCCTTCAATAACCTCTCAGGTCTTCAAACCTTGAACTCCAGTTTTGTCTGTGCACACCTTGCATGACTCATGTGCCTAACTTGCACTTTTGTGAGAATGAGAAAAATAGTGGTCCTATCTGAGCCTTCCAGAGACAAATCTCTAAACCCTTTGTCAACGCACTCCTTGCAGGAATCCTTGCTCAGATAGAGAAACAATTGAAACTCATTTCCCTTACTCTCTCTCTCTCTCTGATTTCAAACATTTAATAGGAAATCATTCATACACAGCATAAAAGCAAATGTACAACAGGAAGTAAACATCTATGAGCATAACATTCAACATACATACACAGAGAAAAAACACGATGCCATGAATTTGAATCAAACTCTTTCTATTAATTCAAATATCTGTACATGGGTGTTTTTACACAATTCTCTCTTCTCTGCATGCTCTTGCTCTTCATCCTCTCTAATGTTACAATGATACAAGTGAGGGTGTCTATATCTGTTTTCCCTCCGACTCTAAAACTGTCAAATCTAAACATTAAATTCTATCTGTCGATTTTATTTCGACATAAATGCCTCTATCTACTTCAGATGAGAGTGGGATGCTCAAGGTCTGATTACATTATACAAGTGCGCTCCTTCTTAATTATCTCATTTAAGATTCTGGTGCATTTCACTTCAAAACAATTTAAACATGAAATGCGATGGTGCTTGTCCATATGTCTTCCACATCCATGCGCTAGCTCGCTTGAGATGCTCCTACATTAGAAAGACTTTATAGCTGCCTTTGAGTGCCTAGCTTTTATAACAAAGGGCATGATATCTAATGCCTTTTTCTGAGAGTGTTTTATTAGCGGCCTCAAGGATGAAATTTGGGCCCATGTCCTCATGGCTCAGCCCGAGAGCTGGGTGGAGGCTACCAAATGAGATAAAGAAGCACAATAGGTTGTATCTTCTCAAAACCACAAACCCTCCTTCATCCCTGCCCTAAACCAATAAATACCACTACTCCCTCTGCTCCAATAAAGATCCAAAAATTGACCCGGGTTGAAATGGATGAACGCCAACTCAAAGGCCTTTGTGATAACTGTGATGACAAATATTTCCCGGGACACAAGTGTAAAGAACAAAATCTTTTTATGGCCATCTCCGAGGAGAGTTCGGAAGAAGATGAAGAAACTCCCTATGTCTGAATCACCTGAATCCACTAACATAACCCCTCCCTTAGACCCTTCCGAAGTAGAACCAGTCATTTCCCTCAATGCTCCCACTGGCTTCTCCGCTCCCCAAACCCTCAAGCTGATCGGTTACATCAAGCATTGGAAGGTCATCATTCTGGTTGATAGTGGCAGCACCCATAATTTTATTCATCGTTGCATTGCCCAAGAAACTCATTGCTACATCCATGCCGTCAATAATTTCCAAATCATGATTGCCAATGGTGGTTCCATGAAATGTGGAGGGTGTCGTGAAAATGTGCGTCTCCAAATTGGTGACTACCACCTAAAATCCCATATGTTTTCTATCAACATGGGAGGTTGTGACATTGTGTTGGGTGCACACTGGCTAAGGACTTTGGGTCCCATTCTCATGGATTTTAAAGAATTAACCATGTAGTTTGACCAAGAGGGCCACCAATATAAGTTCCAAGGCATCACCGCAGGTTCACCTGAGATCATTAGTTCCCATCACCCAACACCAAAAGGGTCATTTTGGTGTTATCACCCAACTCCATGCCATACAAGCAACAGAGACACCTTCCGTACCGCAAGACCTGCAAGCAATCCTTTCTAAACATCAATTGGTCCTTTCCACTCCCCAAGGCCTCCCTCCTTCCCGTGGTGTTCATGATCATTCCATTCCCCTTGTACCAGGAAGCCTTCCTCCTAATATTCGCCCGTATCGTCACCCATTTTCCCAAAAAAATGAAATTGAGAAAATGGTCCAAGAACTCCTTAATGTAGGCATTATCCACCCTAGTACGAGCCCCTATCCATCTCCCGTGGTCATGGTCCTAAAGAAAGAAGGTTCTTGGCAAATGTGTCTTGACTTCCGTGCCCTCAACAAACTCCCCATTCCTGTCATTGATGACCTCCTGGATGAAATGAGTGGCAACCAATTCTTCACTAAATTGGATCTTCATTCGGGCTACCACCAAATACGTATGAAAGAGAAAGATATTCCCAAGACTTCCTTTAGAACTCATGAGGGCCACTATGATTTTTTGGTCATGCGCTTTGGCTTGTGTAATGCCCCCTCCACCTTCCAAAGCCTCATGAATCATGTCTTTCGTCCTTTTCTCCACCATTTTGTCTTAGTTTTCTTTGATGATATCCTCATATATAGAAAAACTTGGACAAACCATCTTGCTCATGTGGATTGAGTTCTCCATCTACTCTCTCAGCACCAACTTTTCCTGAAACAGTCTAAATGTGCTTTTGGCACCTCAGAAGTTGAATACTTGGGTCATCTGGTTGGTAAAGATGGCGTCAGGGTGGATCCTAAAAAGATTGAAGCTATGCAATACTGGCCTCACCCAAAGACTCTTAAGAGATTGCGTGGATTTCTAGGCTTAATAGGGTATTATCGCAAGTTTGTTAAGAATTATGGGAGGATTGCAACACCTCTCACTGCTCTCCTCAAAAAGAACTCTTTCACTTGGACTCCAGCCACTGCTCAAGATTTTCAAACCTTGAAGATGGCCATGTGCACCACTCCAGTCCTCACCCTTCTAGATTTCACAAAGACCTTTGTGTTGGAATGTGATGCCTCATGGAAAGGAATTGGTGTTGTCCTTGTGCAAGAGGGTCGACCTTTGGCCTTTACCAACAAGCAACTATCTAAAAGAAATTTGGGCAAATCCATCTATGAATTTTTTTTTTTGGCTATTCTGCATGCCATGGATCTATAGCATCCTTATCTATTGGGGCAACGGTTCCAAATTAAGACAGACCATCAAAGCCTCAAGTATTTTCTGGAACAACGCATTTCCTCCCCAAAACAACAAAAATGGGTGACTAAACTCTTTGGATATGATTATGAGATCATTTATCAGAAAGGCAAAGACAATGTGGTTATGGATGCACTTTCCCGGAAATATGAAGATGAAGGATCCCTTTTTTCTTTTTCATTCATTGTACCAGATTAGCTCCAAGCCATTCGCCAGGAATGGCTACAAGACCCCAAAAGTTCGTAGTTGATCCAGCAATTGCAGTCCAATGCTCCAGCTTCCCAAGGGTACTCTTGGCTCCATGAGGAACTTTGATATAAAGTCTGTTTGTATTTAAGTAAACAATCAAAAATTAAATCCAGGGTACTTTATGAGCTTCATGCTACACCCACAGCAGGGCACTCTGGGTTCACCAAAACCTATGAGAGGGTCAAACGTTCCTTTTTCTAGGATGGTATGAAACAAGACATTCATAATTTTGTAGTTGAATGTGATGTGTGTCAATGCAACAAGGGAGAAACAGTCAAATCACTGGGCACACTACAACTGCTGTCGATTCCACCTGCTATTTGGAAGGATATCTCTATGGATTTTATTACCGGCTTACCTAAATCAGGAAATAAATCCTTCATCATGGTGGTTGCTGATCGCCTTTACAAGTACGCTCATTTATGTGCCCTTCAACACCCATTTACAACATCCACGGTTGCTCAAATCTTCATGGATCAGGTCTTCAAGCTTCATGGCATGCCGCACTCTATTGTTTATGATCGCGACCCAACTTTCACAAACAATTTTTGGTAAGAACTGTTCAAGATACAAGGCACATAATTTCATCTCAGCACAACTTATCATCCCCAGACTGATGGCCAAACAGAAGTTGTCAACATGTGTTTGGAAACATATTTGAGGTGTTTTGCCTCGGAAAAGAAAAATCAGTGGTCTCAATGGTTACCCCTAGCTGAATGGTGGTACAACACTTCATGCCATACAACTACATGCATGACTCCTTTTGAATCAGTATATGGACATAAGCCACCTTCAGTTCTCTCATACTTACTGGGTGCCTCGAAGGTCCAGGCGGTTGAACTAACACTTACAACTTGAGAGGCCATTCTCCGTACCCTCAAAGAGAATTTGGTCATGGCACAGAATCACATGAAGCAACAAGCAGATCAAGTTTTCTCTGAACGTCAATTTGTAGAAGGGGATCAGGTGTTTCTTCGACAACAACCTTACACACAAACTTCCCTGAAGGCCGAGCATTTTCAAAAGCTAGTGCCCAAATTTTATCATCCTTATACCGTGCTCAAGCATGTGGGACAAGTCGCCTATCAGTTAGCTTTTCCCAGCCACTCAAAGCTACATCCTGTTTTTCATGTTTCATTCTTAAAGAAGGTGATTGAAGCTAAGTGCCAAATTCAAACCAACCTTCCAGAGTTAGCTGAAGAAGGATCCATTTGGCTACAACGAGAAGCAGTTTTGGACTAGCATGAGCATCGCCTACATTAGAGAACCATCAAGGAAGTGCTATTCAAGTGGAAAGATACAACTCCAGCAGACACCACTTGGGAACCAACTACCATTCTGCAACAATTTCCTCATCTCAAATTTGACTCACACTACCACTTTCTTCCATCGTAAATTCATCATGTAAACCCTAAAACCTAATTTAGTGGAGTCATCGATTTGTTCCTAGTGAAGATCAGGAGTAGGTGGCTCATGTGGTCGATGTGTTAGACGAAGAAGTTGAAGAAGTTGATCATCCAAATGTAGGAGACGACGATCTCATCGACGATATCGATAACTATAGTAGAGAAAATTACGTTGATGATGATGTTGATAGGAATGAGCCTTTCACCAATATCAATTCTGAACTAGATCTTGATACAAATGTTGAGATGGATGAAGAAGAAGATGACTGATATTTAATTGTTGAAAAGAAGAGGTATGTGTTTATATCTTTTATATGATCTTTATATGTTTTTATTTTGTATAATATAATATATGATACATGTTCTTTAGAATTTCAAATTAGGTAATAT
>ML791947.1:27380-45331 GCA_009831015.1 Picea engelmannii
TGCTGAGGTTGTAAAGGGAATAAATGCACTACTATGACGAGACCAAGGGAGAGATAGAACTTTGAAGCAATGGACATGTGGGAAGAAACTTGAAGTACAGGTGGTATCCATGCATAAAATGACTCATGCCAGTGTGTAACACGCCAACCATAAGACATTGGGATGGTAGATGAACCAGGGAGAATGCCACTGTGGAAGTAAGGACGGAACCCTGAAGAACTAGAGTGCCGAATTCTCGAATTAGTTAATCATAATATTATATTAATATGGGTTTAATATGAAGATATTCTTGCAGATTAATCTGTTAGCACCAAAATAGAAACCTAACGAGGATGTCAATCCTACTGCATTTTTTATAGATGTGATACTCATGTATAAGTGTTTTACTGGGGCATGTATAGTTCAAATATGGGACTTAGAAAATTTTCGTCATAATGACTTGAAGCAATAAAAAAGGATAGTAGTAGTCTTTTATTTTTATTTTTTTGTTTTGAAATAAAGGTTCCTGGAAAAAAGGACCAAGAATCACACCAATTAAACATTCAAATTTAATAAACACAATTTCCTGACATCCAACATAGTTGAAGATAACAATTTCTCAACACATAAAAATAAAAGAAGATGATCGATATCCATAAAGATAACTAATTTAGCATTCCGAAAACAGGGCCCACAAGGCACCGTCGAGATTGTTCCTGAAGTAGTTTTCTTTGAAATTTATCAAAAATTAATAATGTCTGTTACATATTTCTGGAAATTTAAATGTGTTTTTCATATAGATTGGGACCAAGGCTCCGACGGACCATAAAAGAAATAAGTACAAGAAATAGAACTGTAGAAAGAAGAAGTGGGCGATGGTAGAGAGGAAGACCTGAAAAGAAGAAATTGGAAGTTATCAGTCTTTGGTTAGAGATTTCTATTTAAAAAGTTGGAATAATTGGATTGATAAAGAAAACAAGATGTGATCAATATATACTTACTATGATGGTATCTATTTCTCCCTTTGCTATTTTCTTGTTGATGCCTTTTTATTGCTTTCGTCGACGACCACTGGAATTGTGCCAACCGGTTGTTTCCCTTTGTTGCTTCAACTCCTCCAATGGAATCATCAAGAGAATCTACAGTTGCTCGGTGAAGTCGAGAGTTTTTGGACGACTGCATGTTCCTAAGATTAATCTCTGAACGAGATTTCCCTTTCTTATTTGTTACATCTCTCTTTTCAATAATTAAATTTTTAGATTTGCTATAAAAAACAACGCTCTGGAATACGAAGGATTCATCTTCATCAAAAATGTGAGTCTCAACTATTTCCATTGTGGAACTATGGTGCATCGCATCCGTGGGCAGTTCAAATTTGCGAAACATGTCAGCAACAACACTCTCAAGTTGCATGTTCTCACTTTCAATTTCAGGCTCTTCCACTTGCCTTGCAACGTTTTTCTCTTCTTTGTCACATGAAGCTTGTGAGAACTATCAATTTTTCAGCGAGGAGGGTTCTTATCTCCTCATCTTTTGAATAATTATGGGTTTCTTTCTTACTGGGGTGGGCCGTTGGAATGATGCTTCGTGATGTCATGCTCTTGGGAGTGCTAGCCAGGGACTGAACACTCTTCTCACCGAATCATTTTCCCTATTTTTTATACATTTTAGTTGTTCTTTGCAATGTCTCTACGTCACCATCATCAGGAGCATGAGTGTATTCGTCATTGTGTCTATCTTTGTTAAGGCGTGTATGGATAAAAGAGCTTCTAAAGACAACTGCTAGTAAATGTTCTAGAAAAATCCCATTAGTGTCGAACCCTCTTAGCCTTCCAGCATATCTTAGGTTCAAGTTGTTGAAATGGCCTGCAAATTCGTTAATCTTGTTGACGTTCCTAAACACGAAGTCCCCGAATTTCCAAGGTAGAGGAATAGAATTCTTTTTTCTCTTGCCATGGAAAAAATGCAACTAGTAGTTGTATTGCCTTTCTATTTCTGTAACAAACATCTTGTCCGTGATGTGACATGGAAGGAAAACATGATTTTCCTTGGAGCCAAAAATAATTATTACACTCTAATTTTCCATTTGTTCAAGTGTCCCCTTCCTGTCCAAAAAATTGGTTTCCCGGTCACACATCCGAGGAGCATCCTTTCCTAACAATAAATCTTTGAAAACTGAGACAAAGTCATTAAAAACCCCATTAAAAAAATGGGAGGCCTTGTGCCTCCACAAGGCCTGGTACCTGAATGTTACTCGGTCGAATTCATAGTTTATTTTCTTGGACAAAGAGAGTTTTGGAAACAAAAAGTAATGCGCTATCGCGAAAACCAAGTAGGATGACATATAAAATTTATTCTCTTCTTTGAATTGTGACAATTGGGAACATATTTCAATGGAAATTAGCTTCCCCCAATAAAAAATGGATTGTTGCTTGACTGTGAAATACAAAATATAAAGAACCATGCGGGAAATGATTTCCATGGATTCCTGACCCGTTATTCTTGTAAACAACCAGGCAATTTCCCGGAAGGGATTTCTAAAAGAAATGACTTGCAACTTTGTGATATCTCCAGGACCCGTTGTCCGATCTTCCAGGAACTCGAGTAAGAGGTCCAACCCATTATCATGTATTTTTAGTAACTTCTTGTAGTGTTGTCCTCTGAAGGTCAATGTTGCCTCTGAAAATCTTAACATCTTGCGGAAGACCTGAGGTGACAAAGAAACAAGAGAATTGTCTCACAGTGGAATCATTATTTGGCTTGAAATGTATTTTTCGGCACACCAAGAGACCACCTCCTTACAGTCAAAAAATTCAGGGACACAGTCTTTACGAGCAATTCCAGAGTTCCAAAGCACTTCGTTCTGGGTGGAACATGATTAATAGTAAGAGTATGCCCTGGACCACTGGAAGTTATGGTCCTCATTCCCGAAGATATTCACCGTATCTCCATAGAACTGTTGTCGAGCTGGTGCCATAAGTTTATGAGAACGTTTGTTTTCTCCAGATGATGTTTTAAATGAAGAGTTGGAAGGGATAATATAACCCTATGAAAATATTGGTCCAATGTGTGTGAATGAGAGATCTCCTTGAGCCTTTCGCTCAATAATGACAATCTCGACAGCTGTTGCATGATGCGTTGTTAGCATTAAAGACTAGTAATTGCATACTTAGAAGTGCGAAGATGGAGGGTACGAAGAAGAAAAATTAAGGATAGGAGATTTCGTGAATGCGCCAATGCGACGACCCACGAAAGACATTCCATGCTGTTTGAGATGAACAATCAGAAGGGATAATATAACTCTCTATAGATCTTGGTTTAATTGGTATTAATGAGAGATCTCCTCGAGCATTTCACTCACTAATGCCAATGTTGACGGTTCTTGCATGACGAGATGTTAGCATCAAAGCTTACTAATTGCATATTTAGAAAGAAGTACGAAGGTGGTAGAGACAGGAAAGAGTAATTAAGGAATGTATAATTATCAAAAGAGGTTGGTTGGGCTTCAAAATAGGGTTAGAAGGTATAACCATGAGAGGTGAGGGCCCGACGGTCAAATTGTATGTCTCATAAGTTTTGAGTGAAAAACACATAGCAGGGAAGAGGGAATGATGGGACAGTCCAGTGGTCAATTTGTATATCGTGGAACTCTGGGTACTGTTTGCAGGCTACAGAACATTGGAAGTGAAATCGTGAGCCCTCCTGTCCGAGAACCCGCAATCAAAAAAATGGCTAAGTATGGAATAGGGAAACCGTAGGTCAGACTTGTTTTCGCTAATATATTGAAATTTGTAATAGATATCTGATTACCTAGCAAGATATTTTCTTCATGTTTCTGGACAAGTTGTGTAGCGATAGTCAATGTGACTGTGTCATCGAGCCTTTTTCTTATTAATGATGATTTGTACAGTTTTTTAATGATGAACTATTAGCATTAAACCTTGGTCATTGCATACTTTGAAAGAAGTGCGAAGGTGGCGGGCATAGGGAAACAATGACTAGGAATTGGATATTTCGTGAACCCGCCAACCCAAGGATCCACAAAAGAGATTCCAAGAAATGGGAAAGTATGGAAAGCGGTCGAACGAGCTTAAAACTAGGTTGACAAAGGTTCCCCAGGAGATGTGACGCCCTGACGGTCAAATTGTATGTCTCAGAAATTTTCAGTGCAAAATGTGTAACACAGAAGAGGGGATGATGTGGGAGTGCGACGGTCAATTTGTATATCGCGGAAGTCTGGGAGATCTCCTCGAGCCTTTCTCTCATTAATGACAATTTTTACGGTTCCTGCATGACGAACTGTTAGCATTACATCTTACTAATTTCATATCTAGAAATAAGTACGAAGGTGGCAGGGACATGGAACAACAATTAAGGAATGGATAATTATCAAAAGCGGTCGGTCGAGCTTCAAAATAGGGTTACAAGATATAACCAGCAGAGGTGAGGCCTTGAGGGTCAAATTGTATGTCTCGAAAGTGTTGATTGCAAAACGCGTAACACGGAAGAGGGCATGACGGGGCAGTCCAATGGACAAATTTTATATCGTGGAACTCTGGGTACTGTTTGCAAGTCATGGAACATTGGCAACACAATCTTGAGCCTGCCAGTCCGGGAACCCGCAATCAAAAAAGTGTCTAAGTATGGAATAGGGAAATGGTAGTCTAGACTCGTTTTCGCTAATATATTGAAATTTGTAATAGATATCCCATTACCTGGAAATATCTTTTCTGCATGTTTCTGGACAAGTTGTGTAGGGATAGTCAGTGTGACTATATCCTCGAGCCTTTTTCTTATTAATGATGATCTTTATGGTTGTTTCATGATGAAATGTTAGCATTAAACCTTTGTTGTTGAATATTTGGAAATAAGTACGAAGGTGGCAGGCTCAAGAAACAATGACTAGGAATTGGAGATTTGGTGAACCCGCCAACCTAAGGATCCAAAATAGGGTGACAAGGGTTCCCAAGAAGATGTGATTCCCCAACGGTCAAATTGTATGGCTCAAAAATTTTGAGTGCAGAATGTGTAACATGGAAGAGGGGACGATGTGGGAGTCCGACAGTCAATTTGTATATTGCAGAGGTTTTGGATGTTGTTTGTAGGTCACGAAACAATGGAAGTGAAATATAGAGGACAACATAATTAATGTTCATTGGGAAGGGAACAAATGTGGTGGGGATGGAAGGGAGCAATAAATGCTTTGAAACTTTTTGTGAACCTGAGTAGAGTGAAGCTTGCAAGTTGGAGGAGCCTGGGGTGGAATTGTAGATCACAGTTTTTTTGGGTGCAAGATGTATATCACAGAACACGGGGAAAAAATTGGGTAAGTATGGAAAGGAACGACAGTCGTTCGGAGTATCGTAAATGATGGTTTAATGCGTGTTAATGGGAGATGTCCTCGATATTTTTTCTTGTTAATGCCAATTGTTTCGTACTAGTGTATTGAGTTGTCACTAGTAAAACCATAATTAATTTTCATTGGGAAGGGCGTGAAGGTGGTGGGGATGGAAGGCAATGATAGATTCTTTGAAAAGTTTGTGAACCCGGGTAGAGTGAAGCCTGCGAGATCGAGGAGTCCGGGGTGGAATTGTAGATCACGAAAGTTTTTGGTACAAGATGTATATCACAGAACAAGCAGCAAGAGAGTTCGATAGCTCCAACCTTGGAAACCACGGCCATAAAATTGGCTAAGTATGGAAAGGAACGATGGTCGGTTAGACTTGTGATGTGAGGATATAGATGGAGATGAAGATCTGTCAGTCCGCCAACCCAGGAACTTGCGATCATAGAAAGATGACTAAGTATATAACCAGAAGGGATAATAGAGGGGAATGAAAAAATGGGTAAGTATCTCATAGAACAATATCTACTGTTTGTTTATTAATGCCAATATTTTTGAACCTCTGGTGATTTCTCACTAGTAAAAGCATAAATTGCAGATAACGAAAGTTTTGGGTGCAAGATGTATATGACGGAACAGGGGGCATAAGAGTTTGATAGCATTAACACGTGACCCGGTGGTCAGATAATTGGCTAAGTATTGAAAGGGACGATGGTCGGTCAGGCTCATGATGTGAAGATATACATGAAGATGAGCATCTGCCAATCTTCCAACCCGGGAAGTTTTGATCATAGAAATGCAACTAAGTATAGAACCATAAAGGGATGATAGAGGGGAAGAAGACAAGGGAAAAACATGTAAGTATAGAGGAGGTAAAAGAAAGGGAGAAATGGACATTTAGTCTCAGCTATGTAATATGCTTGCAGGTCAACAAAGACACCTGAGTTACCATGTTAAAATAGAGTCATTAATTGACTCTATTTACAGGCCCCCGAAGAATGAAAGAAGGACAGGTCCACCCATTTATTTCTTAGGTATAGGGTGGGCACCACAGAACTATGTCCTATCACAGATTATTCTTCCATGTAAAATGTAAGGAGCAAATAGAGTATCTTTTATTTAAATCGAAGTGCTGGGCAGGGAAAAATAAAGCTTGTCGTACATGTTTAACTATGGATCAAAGAGCGTCTTAAATTCTTGTAGAAAGAGGTTGAATTCATCTATCAATAGATGTACATGAAAATGAGTCAATTTAATATATATATATATATATATATATATATATATATTAAAGATTGGAAAAAACTATACAAAAACCTCAAATATTTTATATTCAGTTAAACTGGGTTACAAAATACAATTGAGATTATTTCCCAAAATAGCTCTCTTGAAATAGTTCAACACATATTCTCTGAAATTTGAATGCGTTTTCCATAATGAATGCGTTTTTTATAGATTTCATCTTGATCATCAAATGCTTTCCTGGTTAAAAACAACAAGTTGAATATCAATTTCAGGTCTTGGAATTCATGGGTGTTGCCAGCTAGATCTATCCCAACTTCATGAATAGTTTGTCTCTTCTAGATATGGCTTGCCTGCATTATATTTTTATTCAACATTCCATACTTTGCTAAGTGTTAATTTCCCTCTATCATAAAAAACTTGGGGTTTAAGGTGCCTTCCTTGTAATTTTCTTGGTCATCCACATCTGAGACAACTTAGTGATGTGATTCGAGCCCAATTCAAAGACGAGGGAGTGGTTTTATGTGACGTCAGCTTTGGTGAAAAAAAAGTATGTTAGCCAACAAAAGCTGAGACAAAAAATTCAAGTATCTTGTGACTGGTATTATCCCTGTATTCGATAGTTTGTTTGGTTGAAAGGCCTGCCTGAAGATTTGTATGTTGAATTTCTTTGTTTTATTGCTGTAAATTGGAAGGGAAATTCAAGTCACCTCCAAAATTCTCCTTTGTTGAAGTATATAGCTTCTTCCAACAACACATATTTGACAATTGTATCAAATGCTGTAGATCACATTAGAATATATATTTCGTCATAGGAGTGGCACATATTGTGGCTCATAAAATGGTATAGAATATTTAGAAGTGATGCCAAATATTACTCCATGCCAGAATATACTCAGAAGTAAATTATAAATTTGGATCCTCACGAAGGTGAGAAACTGTATGAGTGGTTAAATAAACATTCTAAAATTATAGAACCTTCTATCTCAAAGTTGTAACAGACTTGAAAGACAACCAACTTCTATCTCAAAGTTGTAACAGACTTGAAAGACAACCAACTTCTATCTCAAAGTTTGTTTAGCAGCCTTCAGATGTAGTAACAGATTTGACATACAATCAAATTTAGATCACGACTGGTACTAATGTCAAGTTTATCAAGTCGTGACCCCAGGCTCCAAGTAGCTTCAGCTTCAGGCATCCACATTGGTGGTGACTCCAGGTAGCTCCATATTCAAGCATCCACACTGGCGGTGACTCCAGTCTCTAGACAGCCTCAACATTGGAAATTGACACTGGCAATGGAAATGGGAATAGTTCCATCGACTGCAGGGATGTAATGCGGTGAACAAGTAGGCCTGTCATTGTCAAAGCACTTAGACTGTAGGGTTTCCAGACCTGCAAAGGAACATCAAATTTAGTGTTGCTTTGTCATGACAATTACAATGTTGGTGTGAGTCCAAAAATCTTTGGAGGTTGGGTGTCCTATGCGATGATGACCTCGACATTAGGTGCATGTGAGACATTTATTTTCTAGACATTGCAGTGTTAATGAAATTTCCATAGTTGACGACGGTTCGATTAAATTTCCACAAGCAATATTAATTGTGTAAGTAATTAGCATCCTTGAAGGACTTGAATCCTAAACAATGCCTGAAAGTTTTCGACCAACCATGTGTTAAAAAAATACATTATTTTGTATTTAAAAAAAATAATAAATTGTATTTTCTATGTCTAACATTAGGTTGCACACATAAACATTTTTAAGTTAACCGAAATTAATATATAGTCAACTCGGATCCCTAGAAGCGATAAAACTCCCTAGAGCTAGTTTATTTCCATCATGATGGTTGGGATAGAAGGATCCACCACCAGGAGAAAGGAACAAGCTAGGAATAAAAGCACCTGTGAAAACACAAGCTAGGGATGGAAGCACTCTATGACCAGGAAGGCACTTTGTGCTTATCAACTTGTGATCCTGATGAACAATTCGAGAGACGTTTGCGGCGAGGCCATGGCAATTTATTTGAGCCAGACAAGTCAATACTTCAAGCATCAAGCAACTTCTGTTTTTTTCAAATATCAGATCTAATGCAACAAAAGAAATACATTCTCGTTATTTAAAGCTCGAGAAACAACATGAAGATTGATATTCGGTGGAAATAGCTATGGAATATCTACTACATCAAGGTCTCTTATAAATAATGAAACAAAATCATTACATGAAGGTGGTAGTAAAAGGTGATCTTTAGAAACCAAATGATTACCTGAATACGTCAAACTTCCTGTAGAGGGTAGTAGTGTAAAGTAATCTTCAGAAAGTGTTGCAAATTCCATAGTCCAAAATTCTTTCCCATTAACTTTTCCCAGTTAGTCGTCGATGCAGGAATCATAAAATCTTGAGAGCCTCGTTCCCTGATTATATACCCACCTTCAACCACTAGGAGAATATTCTTGCAAAGAGTGGTAAGCTCTTCGACCCAGATGCAATTATATGCATAGGAATAGTGAAAAAGATGTGCAGTAGTGATAGAAAGTTGATTGTATGTCAAGCCTCTTACTACATCCAAAAGTCAGTGAATTTGTTTTGAAAAAGAAGCTGACTTTCTATCAAGTCTGTTAATACACCCAGAAGTAGCTCAACAAACTTTGACACATAAACTTCTGTAATTTTAGGATGTTGATTCAACCACCCATACGGTTTCTCACATTCGCGAGGATCCAAATTTATAATTTAATTTTGAGTATATTCGTGCATGGAGTAATATTTGGCATCACTTCCGAATATTCCAGACCATTTTGTAAGCCACGATATGTGAGACTCCTCTGAGGAAAGATAAATTTTGGTGTGGTCTGTAGGATTTGATACACTTGCCAAATCTGTGTTGTTGGAAGAAGCTATATACTTCAACAAAGGATCATTTTGCAATTTATTTGAGCCAGACAAGTCAATATTTCAAGCATCAAGCAACTTCCATTTTTTTCAAATATCGGATCTACTGCAATAGAAGAAATACATTCTCCTTATTTAAAGCATGAGAAACAATAGGAAGACTAATATTCGATGGAAATAGCTCTGGAATATCTACTACATCAAGGTCTCTTATAAAGAATGAAACAAAATCATTACATGAAGGTGGTAGTAAAAGGTGATCTTCAGAAACCAAATGATTACTTGAATACATCAAACTTCCTGCAGAGCGTGGTAGTATAAAGTAATCTTCATAAAGTGTTGCAAAGTCCATAGTCCAAAATTCCTTCCCATTATCTTTTCCCAGTTACTCGTTGATGCAGGAATCATAAAATTTTGAGAGCCTCTTTCCTTGATTATATACCCACCTTCAACCACCAAGAGAATATTCTTGCAAATAGAGGTAAGCTCTTCGACCCAGATGCAATTATATGCATAGGAATAGTGAAAAGGATGTACAGTAGTGATAGAAAGTTGATTGTATGTCAAGCCTGTTATTACATCCAGAGGTCAGTGAAAAAAGTTTGACAAATAAGATGACTTTCTGTCAAGTCTGTTACTACATCTAGAAGTCGCTCAAAAAACTTTGACATAGAAACTTCTGTAATTTTAGGATGTTGATTTAACCACCCATATAGTTTCTCACATTCGTGAGGATCCAAATTTATAATTTAATTCTGAGTATATTCGCACATGGTGTAATCTTTGGCATCACTTCCGAATATTACAGACCATTTTTTAAGCCACGATATGTGAGACTCCTCTGACGAAAGATAAATTCTGGTGTGGTCTACAGGATTTGAAACACTTGCCAAATCTATGTTGTTGGAAGAAGCTATATACTTCAACAAAGGATCATTTTGCAGGTGACTTGAAAGTCCCTTCCAATTTCCAGTAATAAAAAAAAGAAGTTCAACATACAAATCTTCAGGCAAGTCTTTCAACCAACCAAAGGATTGAATACAGGGAGAATACCAATCATAAGATACCTGGATTTTTTTTGTCTGAGTTTCTATTGGCTAACATAATTTTTTTTTTCTCAAAGCTAACATCACATAAAACCATTCCCTCATATTTCAATTGGGCTTGAATGGAATCTCTAAGTTGTCTCACATGTGGATGACTAAGAACATTACAAGGAAGGCACCTTAAAGCCCAAGTTTTTGATGATAGAGGGAAATGAGAATAAGTATTTAAAATGAACGTTGGAGGATGATAATATAATCTTCCGTAAATCTTGGTTTAATTCATTTTAATGGAAGATGTCCTCAACATTTTCGCCTATTAATGACAATCTTTTCAAATATGTGTGGTGAGTTGTCACTAATAATGGCATGATTAATGTGCATTGGGAAGGGTGCATAAAATTCTTTGAAAGTTTTGTGAACCTAGAAGCTCGGGAACTTGCGAATCTGTGACAACATGAGGTGAAGAATCGACTAAGTATGGAAAGGCGGGGCATAATGCCTTAAAAAACTAAAGTAAGATTTTTTTTTTCTGAGTTCAAGATCCACAAAAAAAAAAGTTCAGATCCCATAATATTGACCTCTTCCAATTCGATACTAGGCGACTGGAGTGCATCTAGGGTGCCTGTGAGAAAATATAATGCTTTGATGAAGAATTGTTTGTATTGCAACATGTGACAATAATTGTGTCCTGATAGTATTTAAAATGAACACTGGGGGATGATAATATAATCTCACGTAGATCTTGCTTCAATGCATTTTAATCGAAGATGTCCTCGAGATTTTCGGTTATTAATGCCAATATTTTTGAACTTGTGTGGTGAATTGTCACCAATTAAAAGCATAAGTAATTTTGCATTGGGAAGTGTGAAAAGGTGGCGGGGATGGACGAGAGTGATAAATGATTTCAAACTTTTTTGAACCCGAGAGTCCGTGAACCCGCGAAGCTGGGACAACAAGAGGTGAAGAATCGACTAAGTATGGAAAGTCGGGGCGGTCAGACAGATGAGGAAAGACTCATTGTAGGTAGAGTGAAGCGTGCGAGTTTGACGAGTCCAGGGTCAAATTGTGGATCACAAAATTTTTGGGTGCAAGATGTATATCACGAAACAAGGGGGTATGAGAGTTCGATAACGCCAATTCGGGAACTCGTGGCCCAAATGTAAAACCATGTTCCAATTTGCATTTCTCAAGTGGAGATGTGTTTGTGAAGACACATTTCCTTGAACCACAGTCCAGGGGATGGAAAAAGCAATGTCGACTATTTACTGAGCAGAGATTTGTTGAAGATTAAGCAATGTATTTACAAGTGCATTTATTATTTGTAGAGTATCAATATGATTTCTTTCATGTTCTTTGCCTATTCTTCTGAATTCACTTGCCATAGATTTGTCAACCTTTTGCATGTACGAGGCACAATATGATGTTGTGGAATATGCATTGAGGACATACTATGCGTTTGTATTTGCATTCCACAAAACTGGCTGGTACTTGGAGAAACTGTTGTTCCATATATGTAAAAAAATTTGTTTAAGGAAAACTGTTGGTTGTTTAAGTGTAGATTGTATGCATTGGATGTACTCAACTTCTGTTGGATTTAGCTTTGCCAAGAAGTCTTGGAAGCCAATTAAGTCATCAAAGTCTCATTGTTCTAGAAATGAGAACAAAGATTTAGATTTCTCAATGAGAACATTGTCCTCCAAACTAATTGGCTCTATAATTCTTGTTGTTCTCATTCGTGGCACAAGGAATTTGTATCTGAAATGTGAATTTTTTTCATTTTTTACAGCTTCTTGTATGATAATGTCTATGAACTTTGGCAAGTCCTGGATTCCAAATGATCTATGCTGCATGTCATGTATTTGTCCAGAAACTTCTCAATCTAGGAGATGTTTTCATTTCCATAGACCAGTGCACCCTCTATCCACAACAGTGCGTGGCTATGCCCACTCCCTCTATTCTGGAATTCGGTCACAAAACAATAGCCCGATAGTAGTCACAAAACAGTTCCTCGTCAATTCAATAGTTGGCCCTATTGTTGCACTTTGCACCATTGGGATTCTGCATCTATGATTGGAACTGCGTTTATGGAGTTTCACATTGACGGGTAAGTTTCGGTGCCAGGGTTTCACTCAAACGTATGGTTTTCAGGAACAAAAAATATGAGGAGAACATTCGATTTCCTTTTTTATATCTCACTATGGGTGCAACAAAGGTGGATTATGTGCCCAACATTGAGATTCAAATGGGAACAAGAAATCTTGGAAGGGAATGGAATGAAAAAAATGCACCAAACATATTGTTTTCACACAAGAACAAGACAACATCACACTCCTATTTCTTTGGAAAACATATCGTTTCCAAGAATAGAAAATGATCTAAGGATCTAAGAGTGAATCTATTTCCATTGAGAGGTGCTTTTCGAATAATGTATTGTCAAGAAGGGGTGCAACTTCATGACATATGATCTAAGAGAGACCGTTCATATTCCATATCATGTGGATGCTTTCCAAATCTCCTAATGTGTAATAAGTTGAATGATAAAATGAGATTTGATTGAATGGTTACAATACACAAATGTGTGAAGTGTTGGCACATCTAATTATAAATAGATCTCCTTTATATTATATATGGAAAACACAGGAGGAGTTACCTCCAACTCCAGAGGGAGTTTTCATGTTTTCCAGCTTCCTGGTTTAATGAGGGATCCTCGATATATCAAGTATGGTCCAAAATGACTTAGCATGATCAAAATTTACCTATGTTTATGTGGGTAGAGGCATCCATGACTGTAGTGTATGTTTAGAACAAAAGTTCTCGAGGAGCATGACTCTCAAGGAGACCTTCAGTGGAGTGAAGCCTGAGGTTGGACACTTCAGGATATTTGGGTGTTCAATATACATTCATGTACCCAAGGAGAAAAGGACCAAACTAGACCCTCCAGGTAGAAAGGGTACATTTGTGGGGTGCAATGAGTCTACGAAGGAATACTGGATCTACATACCTGGTCAGAGACAGATTGAGTGAGAGACATGAAGAGATGGTACCTTTCGAGAGAGTAAGATACCTCAGAGATATTCGTGCTATGCCACAGCTATGAGCCACATCATTGATTCTAAACCTTCCTGTTATGAGGAGGCAACTAGTCATCTAGTATGGAGAGATGTCATGATGGAGGAGTATCAGTCCATCATGAAGAATGATGTGTGGGATATTGTTCCGAGACCCGAGGGGAAGTTTGCAGTGACTTCCAAATGGATCTATAAGATCAAACATACAATTGATGGAAGCATCGAGAAGCATAAAGCAAGTTTTGTTGCTAGAGGATTCTCTCAGGTGGAGGGAATGGATTATGAGAAGACATTTGCTCCTGTTTCTTGATACACTTCTATTCGAATGAATATTTCCCTCACAACATCCATAGGTTGGAAACTACATCAAATGGATGTGAAGACAACCTTTCTCAATGGAGAGATTGGGGAAGAAATATACATCGAGCAGCCAAATGGCTTCGTCATACATGAGAAGGAGTCTCATGTGTGTAGGTTGAAGAAAGCCCTGTATGGACTCAAGCGGACACCTCGAGCTTGGTATGCAAGGATTGATGGACACCTGATGAGTTTGGGATTCAACACAAGTGTTTCTTATCCCAACCTGTACTACAAGACTGTTAATGGTGAGGCCTTGATTCTGGTCCTCTACGTTGATGATTTATTCCTCACCGGTACATAGAGCCTTATTATTGAATGCAAGTATGCGTTGGCCTCTGAGTTCGAGATAAAGGACCTTGGTATCATTCACTACTTCTTGGGACTAGCCATGTGGCAGAGAACTGATGAGATCTTCCTGAGTTAGGGGAAGTACACAGTTGAGATATTGAAGAAGTTTGAGATACTGAACTTCAAGCCCATGGATATACCAATGATGACGAATTTGAAGAAACTATGTGTCTTCTTCCGATTCCGACAAGATTGATCTGACTCCGTACAGACACTTGATTGGATCATTGATGTATCCTGTTAACACCAGACCATATATTTTATATGCATTGTGTGCACTTATCCAATTTATGAGACAATCGAGATAGACACACTAGATTGTTGTGAAGCATGTGTTGAGATACTTGCGAGGCACAATTCAACATGGTCTGAAATATACTTCCAGTATCGATATAATATGGCATGAATATATTGACTCTGATTGGGCAGGGAGCACAGTGGATAGAAAGAGCACCTTCAGGTGTTGCTTCACTTTGGTATCTTCCATGGTTTCTTGGTGTAGCAGGAAACAAACTTTTGTGGCATTGAGCACAACAGAAGCAGAGTACATTGCATTAAGTATGACAGTCCGTGAAGTAGTGTGGCTTCACAAGCTCCTTGTAGATCTATCCAAACATGTGTTGGATTCCACCGTTATTCATTACGGTAACCAAAGTTGTGTGAAGATCTCTGATAATATGGTGTTTCGTGACAAATCGAACCACATTGAGATCAAGTACCATTATATCTGAGACATGATGCAGAGGAAGGAAGTATTGGTGCGGTACCTTCCTATAGATGAGCAGGTTGCTAATGTTCTTCCCAAACCAAGACCAAGTTCAAGTACTTCCGTGACAGACTTGGCGTGGCAGAGAATGCATTCTTTGCTGAGAGGGAGTGTTGATATTTGCAGCTTCCTGAGACATTCTTTAGATCATACTACTCCTTGACTGAGTTGATTTGATCTGTGATGACACTTATCCTAGAAGGGATAAGTGGGGCACCTATCCAAGAAGGGATAAGTGAGGTTGGGATTATAACCCAACGTTCCATGTGGAGAGCACATGAGGACATGTCAAGGGAGTTGACCCTTGACGTCATACACTATGGGAGCTGACCCTAGTGTTTCTAGAGGGTGTAGCCTCTAGAAGTCCACATGGAGTGCCATGTGTGACAAACTTTCTCCAGATCGTACTCCTCTGTGAATTGAATTGAGTTGATATGTGAGGACACTTATCCGAGAAGGGATAAGTGAAACACTTATTCAAGAAGGAATAAGTGCAGTTGGGCTTATAACCCAACATCCCATGTGGAGAGAACATGAGGACATGTCAAGGGAGTTGACCCTTGACGTCATACACTATTGGAGTTGACCCTAGTGTTTCTAGAGGGTGTAGTCTCTAGAAGTCCATATGGAGTGCCATGTGTGACAAACTTTCTCTAGATCATACTCCTTTGTGAATTGAGTTGAGTTGATCTCTGAGGACACTTCTTCGAGAAGGAATAAGTGCATTTGGGCTTATATCCCATCGTCCCATGTTCAGAGAACATGAGGACATGTCAAGGGACTTGACCCTTGATGTCTCACACTATGGGGAGTTGACCCTAAGAATTCCTAGAGGGAGTACCCTCTAGAAGTCTTCTTGGGAGTGCCATGTGTGACAAATATTTTATTACTATGGTGGTTTTGTACCACTGGCGGAGACTGCGTATCTCTGAACAGTAGTTGTGTACTACTATGGAAAGATACCTCCCTAGCTAAGAGGGAGTGTTGATGTTTCAACATTGGGCATAATTTCTCCTATATTGGGCTGCAGACCAAGGGAGATAGGATAGATTTATCACAAAGGTACACTTGGGATAAATGGGCCCAGACGTATTCCTTCCTTGATCATGACAAGGAATAATATGGACTTGAGGTGCTTGAAGTGATTTCCACGTGTCAGTTAGCATCAAGCCGACATTCACTCATAGGTGTGTGCCTGTGGTGAAAGATCCTAGTGTGGTCTTTGTCCTAGTCACGGTAATTTGACAAGGAATGATAAAGACTCAAGATGCTATATGCTATTACATGCAGACCCAAACTGAGCCTAATCTTAGAGAGAGTTAATTGGCTCAGAGGGAGAATTACAGAAGGATTTTCTCCTCGGTTCAGGTGGTTGAGAGATGTCTCCCAAGATTGACAGACAAGTGTCATGAGTCTAGGGTGAAGTTTGTATACTTCAAAGACAAAAGTGGCATGTTGCAGAATGTCTCCCTCGTTGAGAGGGAGTGTTGATGTTTGGACAACATTGAGAAGACATTCTCTAAAGATAATAATTAACAATATAATTATTATTGATTATTCAATATAGTATATAATAAGTAAATGATAATAATAATTAGTTATTGATTATTCAAGGGACACATCCTTTCATGGATGGTCACCTTATGTTCCCTATATATGGAACACTCATTATTGTAATAATATAACGAATATCGATTATATCTCATATGAAGAAAATCAACAATACCGTGGGTCATCAAGTTGTTTTATTTGGTTATGGATGTCTCTTTTAATCAAGAATGAATCTATTTCCATTGTGAGAAACTTGTTATGAGTTTTCTATAATGCAAGCATTTGAACATGCTTATTGTGTATCTCAGTTGGAGAAATACCAACCAAAAAGAAGGATCCCACCCATTTTTTTACATGTTCCAATAAGTGTATACAATGAAACCAATGTTGGCGTGTTTTTGTAGGATTGATGTGACATTCACAAGGAAAAACATTTTTGTGCACATCTTGAGAATGGACATAAATGCAGTCCATTTGGAACCATTATATCTATGTAATGTAATTGGTATACTCTCTTCGTCATGTCTTGACTAGGAGGATATTTATTTTTCAAAGGATCTTTGACAATGCATCTATAATCCTTTGGGTCATAAGAACACCATTTCCTGAAAGCACATAAAATATTCTTATCTTGGCAATGAAATAACACAACATACAACACAGGTTCATACATGAAAAATTATAAGGAATAACAAAATATCTATCTTATAATGTTGGCATGACATGCATAACAAGAAAATAAAATTATTTGTTGGTTTTCAAATTAAAAAAAAAAAAACTCCCAACATGTATCTCTCTATAACACTGGCATGGCCACCATAACAAAAAAAGAGAAACATCTGTGACAATAACCATAAAAACACTATATATAACATGATTTTTCACATAATTCTAATACTAACAAAATAAGTTGGCATATATCTATCTATAACATCAGTATGATGTAAATTACATTCATTACATAAAAGAGGAAAGTATAACACTGGTATAAATTACATGAATTACATAAAAAAAGGAAAATATAACAATGGTATCTTGTATTTATGACCCTATAAGAGATACTAGGGTCACCGTAGACAAGTGTCATAGGGTTTCTATAGGGCACATAATGGCAACGGCAAGGCTGATAAGAGGTGGCAGTTTGAATGCATGTTGATTATAGAGGAGGAGGTTTTGGATTACATGGATGATTTGTTGGAGGGTCAACATATATTGTCCATCTTGACAATCTGTACACTTGGAGACATGTCAGATCGATGGAGGAGCCCCCACCTTGGATCACACCCATTGGAAGAGGATACTATAGTCATTATTCATGAAATGGAACATGCATTGTGTGATCACTGCATTTGGGCTG
>ML791947.1:66288-77555 GCA_009831015.1 Picea engelmannii
AACATAAATAAAATGCTAGTAATGACAGAATAACAACAATATAACCAGAACATTCACCACAATAACATTGAAATGATATAAGAATAACAACAGAAATAACACTTTGAATCTAAAAGAAATGTTCACGGGCCTCTTCGAGGGGCAACCTCCAGTTGAGTAGAGCTCTATTACAATAATATCCAAGCTAGGGTTCTCATACCCTCGACTCCTATTTATACTAAAAAGAAACATCTAGAGGAAGATCCTTCTAGAAACGCAATCTTCTATTAGGTCTTCTTACATCTGCCTTATTCTATTTTATTGAAAGGCCTTATTAATATTGACCTTTATTACATCCGAATATATTGTTCTACCTATGTGCGGGTTAGGACCCTGACAGTAACTATTAAGCTAAGTTTAATCCATACCTAAACTATCTTGGTCAATATATAACATAGCTATAAGAAACTTTCTTCATAGATGACGGATGGGCTAAGGCACCTCTCACATTAATGATGATTAAAATTGTTGTAAACCAATATCCATAAAACCTTCCTCTTATAACCTATTTTTTACTCCATATGTAACATATAAAATTTACAAACACAAATATTTTACATTCACCAATTTTTTACCCATATATAAAGGGGAATGAATATAAAGTAAAATTTACCCATATATAAAGGGGAATATATAAAGTAAAATTTGTGTCCACTAATGTATCACTTGTTTTTTTTCACTTCCCTTTGTCACTCTTCTCATTTTTATTCAATTTTATAGTATTGCAATTTTTGGAGTTTTCAAATTCTAAATTATGTTAGAATACAAAATTTAAGGTTTATTGGATATGATAAAGTCATGTTTTAGGATATGTAACTTTTATTTTGTGTGGGTTACATAATCTGAGTTTTAAATAAACAAGTGCTGCATTGCAGCGTAGTCCTTGCTAGGTTGGAATGGGAATAAATGCACTACTATGACCAGACCAAGGGAGAAATAGAAGCCTGAAGTAGCGGACATGTGGGAAGAAACTTGAAGTACAGGTGGTATCCATGCATAAAATGACTCATGCCAGTGTGTCACATGCCAACCATAAGACATCGGGATGGTAGATGACCCAGAGAGAATGCCAGTGTGGAAGTAAGGCCGCAACCCTGAAGAACTAGAGTCCCGAATTCTCGAATTAGTTAATCATAATATTATATTAATATGGGTTTAATATGAAGATATTCTTGCAGATTAATCTATTAGCACAAAAACAAAAACCTAACGAGGATGTCAATCCTACTGCGTTTTTTTATAGATGTGATACTCATTTTCAAGTTTTTTCCTGGGGCGTGTATAGTTCAAATATGGGACTTAGAAATTTTTGTCGTAATGACTTGAAGCAATAAAAAATGATAGTAGTAGTTTTTTATTTTTATTTTTTTGTTTTGAAATAAAGGTTCCTGGAAAAAAGGACCAAGAATCACACACATTAAACATTCAAATTTAATAAACACAATTTCATGACATCCAACATAGTTGAAGATAACAATTTCTCAACACATAAAAATAAAAGAAGATGATCGATATGCATAAAGAGAACTAATTTAGCATTCCGAAAACAGGGCCCACAAGGCACCGTCGATATTGTTCCCAAAGTAGTTTTCTTTGAAATTTATCAAAAATTAATAATGTCTGTTACATATTTCTGGAAATTTAAATGTGTTTGTCATATAGATTGGGACTGGGGCTCCCGCGGACCATAAAAGAAATAAGTACAAGAAATAGAACTGTAGAAAGAAGAAGTGGGAAACGGTAGAGAGGAAGACCTGAAAAGAAGAAATTGGAAGTTATCAGTCTTTGGTTAGAGATTTATATTTAAAAATTTGGAATAATTGGATTGATAAAGAAAACAAGATGTGATCAATATATACTTACTATGATGGTATCTATTTCTCCCTTTTCTATTTGCTTGCTGATGCCTTTTTATTGCTTTCGTCGAGGACCACTGGAATTGTGCCAACCATTTGTTGCCCTTCGCCGATGAGCTTTTCGATTCCCCTTTGGAGGCATTCTTCAATGTAGCTTCTCATGGGGGCCACATTGGTTTCATCCCAGATTTTTATGTTGAAAAACTCGTTTTCTAATTTCCTTAGATTGATATAAATACTATGCAGAGCTTGTTCAATTTCTTCATTCTGTGCCGAATAGTCCACTAGCCACTTATCCACGTCATCTTGACCATATTCAAGGATGTCGTAATTTTTTTTTAAAGATAACCCCTTTAAAATATCAACTTGTTCATCGAAGGCTTGCTTGGTTAAGAACAAGGAGTTGAGGATTAAGTTTGGGTCTTGAACCTCGTTGGTACTTATGGCTAAGTCTATTTTGGTCAGGTTTCTAAATAAGTCTTATTTCTCTAATATGGCTTGTTCACATGATTCGACAATGAGATGTAGGTTCTTAACTTTCTCTTTCCAACATGATTTTAATTGTTTGATCCAGTTTGGGGAGGGGAGATCTTCTTGTCTTCTTCCAGATATGAGATGTTGATGACATGGTTGCCAAAAGGGATAATCGTCTCTAGATAGAAACGTTCTTCATTTTTTAAATCCACCTGCAAATGTTCATGCAAAGCATGTGCCCTCGTTCGAAAGGAAGATATATTTTGTGATGTTTCCCATGATTCAGTAATTAGCTCCATTATTTTCTTGATATTCTTCTCTAGATAGCCTCTACAAGATGTGAGGAGGTTGGAGGATCCTTTTAACTTGGCTATAGGGGTGGAAGGAACGGGTTTTGCTAAAGGAATGGAAAACAATGGGGTAGGAATCAAAGCTTCCTCGAATTCCTTGATTCGGTCATTTGGTATGACATTCTCTGCTTCAACTCCTCAAATGGAATCATCAAGAGCATCTGCGGTTTCTCGGCAAAGTCGAGAGTTTTGGGATGGCTGCATGTCCCTAAGGTTAACCTCTGAACGAGATTTCCCTTTCTTATTTGTTACATCTCTCTTTTCAATAATTAAATTTTTAGATTTGCTGTAAAAAACAACGCTCTGGAATACGAAGGATTCATCTTCGTAAAAATGTCGGTCTCAACTATTTCCATTGTGGAACTATGGTGCATCGCATCTGTGGGCTGATCAACTTTATGGAACATGTCATCAACAATAGTCTCAAGTTGCATGTTCTCACTTTCAATTTCAGGCTCTTCCGCTTGCCTTACAACGTTTTTTATCTTCTTCGTCACATGAAGCTTGTGAGAACTATCAATTTTTCAGCGAGAAGGGTTCTTATCTCCTCCTCTTTTTGAATAATTATGGGTTTATTTCTTACTGGGGTGGTCCGTTGGAGCGATGCTTCGTGATGTCGTGCTCTTGGGAGTGCTAGCCGGGGACTGGACACTCTTCTCATCGAATCATTTTTCCTGTTGTTTATACATTTCAGTTGTTCTTTGCAATGTATTTACATCACCATCATCAGGAGCATGAGTGTATTCGTCATTGTCTCTATCTTTTTTCAGGTGTGTATGGATAAAAGAGCTGCTAAATCCAACTGCTAGTAAATGTTCTAGAAAAATCCCATTAGTGTCGAACCCTCTTAGCCTTCCAGCATATATTAGTTTCAAGTTGTTGAAATGGCCTGCAAATTCATTAATCTTGTTGACGTTCCTGAACACAAAGTCCCCGAATTTCCAAGGTAGAGGAATGAACTTCTTTTTTCTCTTGCCATGGAAAAATGCAACTAGTAGTTGTATTGCCTTTCTATTTCTGTAACAAATATCTTGTCCATGATGTGACATGGAAGGAAAACATGATTTTCCTTGGAGACAAAAATAATTATTACATTGTAATTTTCCATTTGTTCAAGTGTCCCCTTCATGTCCAAAAAATTGGTTTCCCGGTCACACATCGGAGGAGCATCCTTTCCTAACAATAAATCTTTGAAAACCGAGACAAAGTCATTAAAAACCTCATAAAAAAATGGGAGGTCTTGTGCCTCCACAAGGCTTGGTACCTGAATGTTACTCGGTCGAATTCATAGTTTATTTTCTTGGACAGAGAGAGTTTTGGAAACAGAAAGAAATGCGCTATCATGAAAACCAAGTAGGACGACATATAAAATTTATTCTCTTCTTTGAATTGTGACAATTGGGAACATATTTCAATGGAAATTAGCTTCCCCCAATAAAAAATGGATTGTTCCTTGACTGTGAAATACAAAATATAAAGAACCATGCGGGAAATGCATTCCATGGATTCCTGTCCCGTTATTCTTGTAAACAACCAGGCAATTTCCTAGAAGGGATTTCTAAAAGAAATGACCTGCAACTTTGTGATATCTCTAGGACCTGTTGTTCGATCTTCTAGGAACTCGAGTAAGAGGTCCAACCCATTATCCTGTATTTTTAGGAACTTCTTGTATTCTTGTCCTCTGAAGGTCAATGTTGGCTCTGAAAATATTAACATCTTGTGGAAGACCCGAGGTGACAAAGAAACAAGAGAATGGTCTCAAGTGGAATAATTCTTTGGCTTGAAACGTATTTTTCAGCGCACCAAGAGACCACCTCCTTACAGTAAAAAACTTCAGGGACGCAGTCTTTATGAGAAATTCCAGAGGTCCAAAGCACTTCATTCTGGGCGGAACATGATGAATAGTAAGAGTATGCCCTGGACCACTGGAAGTTATGGTTCTCACGCCCGAAGATATTCACCATATCTCCACAGAACTGTTGTCGAGCTGCTGCCATAAGTTTATGAGAATGTTTGTTTTCTCCAGATGATGTTTTAAATGAAGAGTTGGAAGGGATAATATAACCCTGTGCAAATCTTGGTCCAATGCATGTGAATGAGAGATCTCCTTGAGCCTTTCACTCATTAATGACAATCTCGATGGTTGTTGCATGATGCGCTGTTAGCATTAAAGACTAGTAATTACATACTTAGAAGTGCGAAGATGGTGGGTACGACGAAGAACAATTAAGGATAGGAGATTTCGTGAACGCGCCAATGCGATGACCCATGAAATACATTCCATTTTGTTTGATATGAACAATCGGAAGGGATAATATAAATCTCCGCAGATCTTGGTTTAATTGATATTAATGGGAGATCTCCTTGAGCATTTCACTCATTAATGCCAATGTTGACGGTTCTTGCATGACGAGAGGTTAACATCAAAGCTTACTGATTGCATATTTAGAAAGAAGTACGAAGGTGTCGTGGAGAGGAAAGAGCAATTGAGGAATGGCTAATTATCAAAAGAGGTCTGTTGGGTTTCAAAATAGGGTTACAAGGTATAACCATGAGAGGCAAGGGCCTGACAGTAAAATTGTATGTCTCAGAAGTTTTGAGTGAAAAATGCATAATAGGGAAGAGGGAATTATGGGACAGTCCAGTGGTCAATTTGTATATCGTGGAACTTCGGGTACTGTTTGCAGGCCACAGAACATTGGAAGTTCAATCGTGAGCCTGCCTTTCCAAGAACCTTCAATCGAAAAAATGGCTAAGTATGGAATAGGGAAACAATAGGTCGGACTTGTTTTCGCTAATATATTGAAATTTGTAATAGATATCCAATTACTTGGCAAGATATTTTCTGCATGTTTATGGACAAGTTGTGTAGTGATAGTCAATGTGACTGTCTCGTCGAGCCTTTTTCTTATTAATGATGATTTGTACAGTTGTTGCATGATGAAATGTTAGCATTAAACCTTGGTCGTTGCATACTTTGAAAGAAGTGTGAAGGTGGCGGGCATAGGGAAACAATGACTAGGAATTGGAGATTTCGTGAACCCGCCAACCCAAGGATCCGCAAAAGAGATTCCAAGAAATGGGCCAGTATGGAAAGTGGTCGAACGAGCTTCAAACTAGGGTGACAAGGGTTCCCCAGGAGACGTGACGCCGTGAAGGTCAAATTTTATGTCTCAGAAATTTTGAGTGCAAAATGTGTAACACAGAAGAGGGGATGATGTGGGAGTGCAGCGGTCAATTTGTATATCGTGGAAGTCTTGGAGATCTCCTCGAGCCTTTCGCTCATTAATGGCAATCTTTACGGTTCCTGCATGACGAACTGTTAGCATTAAATATTACTAATTTCATATCTAGAAATAAGTACGAAGGTGGCAAGGACATGGAACAACAATTAAGGAATGGATAATTATCGAAAGCGGTCAGTTGAGCTTCAAAATTGGGTTACAAGATATAACCAGTAGAGGTGAGGCCCTGAGGGTCAAATTGTATGTCTCGAAAGTGTTGATCGCAAAATGCGTAACACGGAAGAGGGAATGATGGGGCAGTCCAATGGACAAATTGTATATCATGGAACTCTAGGTATTGTTTGCAAGTCGTGGAACATTTGAAACACAATCTTGAGCCCGCCAGTCTGGGAACCCGCAATCGAAAAAGTGTCTAAGTATGGAATAGGGAAATGGTAGTCTAGACTCGTTTTCTCTAATATACTGAAATTTGTAATAGATATCCCATTACTTGGAAAGATCTTTTCTGCATGTTTCTGGACAAGTTGTGTAGGGATAGTCAGTGTGACTATCTCCTCGAGCCTTTTTCTTATTAATGATGATCTTTACGATTGTTGCATCATGAAATGTTAGCATTAAACCTTTGTTGTTGCATATTTGGAAATAAGTACGAAGGTGGCAGGCACAAGAAACAATGACTAGGAATTAGAGATTTCGTGAACCTGCCAACCTAATGATCCAAAATAGGGTGACAAGGGTTCCCCAGAAGATGTGATGCCCCAACGGTCAAATTGTATGGATCAGACCTTTTGAGTGCAGAATGTGTAACACAGAAGAGGGGACGATGTGGGAGTCCGACAGTCAATTTGTATATTGCAAAGGTTTTGGATGTTGTTTGTAGGTCACGAAACAATGGAAGTGAAGTATAGAGGACAACATAATTAATGTGCATTGGGAAGAGCGCAAATGTGGCGGGGATGGAAGGGAGCAATAAATGCTTTGAAACATTTTGTGAACCCGAGTAGAGTGAAGCTTGCAAGTTGGAGGAGCCTGGGGTGGAATTGTAGATCACAATTTTTTTGGGTGCAAGATGTATATCACAGAACATGCAAAAAATTTTGGGTAAGTATGGAAAGGAACGATGGTCGTTCGGAGTATCGTAAATGACAATTTAATGCGTATTAATGGGAGATGTCCTCGATATTTTTTCTTGTTAATGCCAATTGTTTCATACTAGTGTATTGAGTTGTCACTAGTAAAACCTTAATTAATTTGCATTGGGAAGGGAATGAAGGTGGTGGGGATGGAAGGCAACAATAGATTCTTTGAAACATTTGTGAACCCGGGTAGAGTGAAGCTTGTGAGTTCGAGGAGTCTGGGGTGGAATTGTAGATCACGAAAGTTTTTGGTGCAAGATGTATATCACAGAACAAGCGGAAAGAGAGCTCGATAGAGCCAACCTTGGAAACTGTGGCCATAAAATTGGCTAAGTACGAAAAGGAATGATGGTCGGTTAGACTCATGATGTGAGGATATAGATGGAGATGAAGATCTGTCAGTCCGCCAACCCGGGAACCTGCGATCATAGAAAGACAACTAAGTATATAACCAGAAGGGATAATAGAGGGGAATGAAAAATGGAAAAATGGGTAAGTATCTCACAGAACAACATCTACTATTTGTTTATTAATGCCAATATTTTCGAACCTCTGGTGATTTCTCACTAGTAAAAGCATAAATTGTAGATCACGAAAGTTTTGGGTGCAAGATGTATATGAAGGAACAGGGGGCATAAGAGTTTGATAGCATTAACCCGTGACTCGGTAGTTAGATAATTGGCTAAGTATTGAAAGGGACGATGGTCGGTCGGGCTCATGATGTGAAGATATATATGAAGATGAGCATCTGCCAATCTTCCAACCCGGGAAGTTGTGATCATAGAAATGCGACTAAGTATAGAACCATAAAGGGATGATAGAGGGGAAGAAGACAAGGGAAAAATGGGTAAGTATAGAGGAGGGAAAAGAAAGGGAGAAACGAATATTTAGTCTCAGCTATGTAATATTCTTGGAGGTCAATAAAGACACCTGAGTTGCCATGTTAAAATAGAGTCATTAATTGACTCTATTTACAGGCCCCCGAAGAATGAAAGAAGGACAGGTCCACCCATTTATTTCTTAGGTATAGGGTGGGCGCCACAGAACTATGTCCTATCACAAATTATTCTTCCATGTAAAATCTAAGGAGAAAATAGAGTAGCTTTTATTTAAATCAAAGTGTTGGGCAGGGAAAAATAAATCTTGTCGTACATGTTCAACTAAGGATCAAAGAGCATCTTAAATTCTTGTAGAAAGAGGTTGAATTCATCTATCAATAGTTGTACATGAAAATGAGTCAATTTAAAAAACATATATATTAAAGATTGGAAAACACTATACAAAAACCTCAAATATTTTATATTCAGTTAAACTGGGTTACAAAATAGAATTGAGATTATTTCCCAAAATAGCTCTCTTGAAATAGTTCAACACATATTCTCTGAAATTTGAAGGCGTTTTCCATAATGACTGGGATTGGGACTCCCGCAGACCGAAAAACCAAATATGTACAAGAATCAAGCATGTAGATAGTCTTTTATAGATTTCATCTTGATCATCAAATGCTTTCCTAGTTAAAAACAACAAGTTGAATATCAATTTCAGGTCTTGGAATTCATGGGTGCTGCCAGCTAGATCTATCCCAACTTCATGAATAGTTTGTCTCTTCTAGATATGGCCTGACTGCATTATCTTTTTATTCAACATTCCATACTTTTCTAAGTGTTAATTTCCCTCTATTATCAAAAACTTGGGGTTTAAGGTGCCTTCCTTGTAATGTTCCTGGTGATCCACATCTGAGACAACTTAGAGATGCGATTCAGGCCCAATTCAAAACGAGGGAGTGGTTTTATGTGACATTAGCTTTTGGGGAAAGATTTTTTGTTAGACAATAGAAGTTGAGATAAAAAATTCAAGTATCTTGTGACTGGTATTATCCCTGTATTCGATTGTTTGCTTGGTTGAAAGGCCTGCCTGAATATTTGTATGTTGAATTTCTTTGTTTTATTGCTGTAAATTGGAAGGGACATTCAAGTCACCTGCAAAATGCTCATTTGTTGAACTATATAGCTTCTTCCAACAACACAGATTTGGCAATTGTATAAAATTCTATAGATCACACCAGAATATATATTTTGTCATAGGAGTGGCACATATTGTGGCTCACAAAATGGTATAGAATATTTAGAAGTGATGCCAAATATTACTCCATGCACGAATATACTCAGAAGTAAATTATAAATTTGGATCCTCACAAAGGTGAGAAACTGTATGAGTGGTTAAATCAACATTCTAAAATTATAGAACCTTCTATCTCAAAGTTGTAACAGACTTGAAAGACAACCAACTTCTATCTCAAAGTTTGTTGAGCAGCGTTCGGATGTAGTAACAGATTTGACATACAATCAAATTTAGATCACGATTGGTACTAATGTCAAGTTTATCAAGTCATGACCCCAGGCTCCAGGTAGCTTTAGCTTAAGGAATCCACACTGGTGGTGAATCCAGGTAGCTTCATCTTCAAGCATCCACACTGGCGGTGACTCCAGGCTCCAGATAGCCTCAACATTGGAAATTGACACTCGAAGTGGCAATGGGAATAGTGCCATCGACTGCAGGGAAGTAATTCGGTGGACAAGTAGGTCTATCATTGTCAAAGCACTTAGACTGTAGGGTTTCCAGACCTGCAAAAGAGCATCGAATTTAGTGTTTCTTTGTCACGACAATTACAATGTTGGTGTGAGTCCAAAAATATTTGGAGGTTGGGTGTCCTATGCGATGATGACCTCGACATTAGGTGCATGTCAGACATTTATTTTCTAGACATTGCAGTGTTAATGAAATTTCCATAGTTGACGATGGGTCGATTAAATTTCCACAAGCAATATTAATTGTGTAAGTAATTAGCATCCTTGAAGGACGTGAATCCCAAACAATGCCTGAAAGTTTTCGACCAACCATGTGTTAAAAAAATACATTATTTTGTATTTAAAAAAAATAGGAAATTATATTTTCTATGTCTAACATTAGGTTGCACACATAAACATTTTTAAGTTAACCGAAATTAATATATAGTCAACTCAGATCCCTAGAAGCGATAAAACTCCCTAGAGGTAGTTTATTTCCATCATGTTGGTTGGGATAGAAGGATCCACCACCAGGAGAAAGAAACAAGGTAGGAATAAAAGCACCTGTGAAAACACAAGCTAGGGATTGAAGCACTCTACGACCAGGAAGACACTCTGTGCTTGCAACCTGTGATCCCGATGAACAATTCGAGAGACGTTTGCGGCGATGCCATGACAATTTATTTGAGCCAGACAAGTCAATACTTCAAGCATCAAGCAACTTCTATTTTTTTCAAATATCGGGTCTAATTCAATAGAAGAAATACATTCTCCTTATTTAAAGATGAGAAACAACATGAAGGTTGACATTCGGTGGAAATAGCTCTGGAATATATACTACATCAAGGTCTCTTATAAAGAATGAAACAAAATCATTACATGAAGGTGGTAGTAAAAGGTGATCTTCAGAAACCAAATGATTACCTGAATACGTCAAACTTCTTGCAGAGGGTGGTAGTGTAAAGTAATCTTCAGAAAGTGTTGCAAAGTCCATAGTCCAGAATTCCTTCCCATTAACTTTTCCCAGTTACTCGTCGATGCAGGAATCATAAAATATTGATCCGGATTTATGTAGGAACACAATGAAATACAGAAATACACATAAACGCAGAGATGCAGCGGAAATAAGACTTCATTTCATTAATAACAAATGACTGAAATATGCTTACAGACAAAATGTAAATAAACAAGCTAGGGCGCTGGTAGCTTATCTCTAAGAGATGTGGCTGCTACTCGCATCCATGAGAAGATGATTACAATGAGGCTCTAGAGGCCTTTTTACAATAGACAAGAATGCCAAAAGTCATATACATCCAAAAACCTAACCCTAGGAGATGAAGCGCCAAAAGTCATGTGGGCCCCATTTGGGTAAGTTAGTACATCAACTTCCCGGGGTCGTAACTTTTGCATATGATCTCCGTTTTAGGCGTGTGATAGCTCGTTGGAAAGGTATCGTTGAGGAGATTCATTTTGGGGGCTCAATCATGCCTTCGGCTATCATTGAGAACCTATATCTCAAAAAACCTTCATTTAGGCCCTCAAAATGGCCCCGGAAGTTAAAACCTGCTAAAAATAGTAAATTGCCAAAATTGCCAGAAAA
>ML791947.1:82576-96827 GCA_009831015.1 Picea engelmannii
CGTTTGGGTAAGTTAGTACATCAACTTCCCGGGGTCGTAACTTTTGCATACGATCTCCGTTTTAGGCGTGTGATAGCTCGTTGGAAAGGTATCGTCGAGGAGATTCATTTTGGGGGCTCAATCATGCCTTCATCTATAATTGAGAACCTATATCTAAAAAAACCTTCATTTAGGCCCTCAAAATGGCCCCGAAAGTTAAAACCTGCTAAAAATAGTAAATTGCCAAAATTGCCAGAAAACTATTTTGAGCCAGTTGGAAAAGGTGGGTGGCCACCGATATCCACCTGGATCAAATATTGATAGCCTCGTTCCCTGATTATATACCCACCTTCAACCACTAGGAGAATATTCTTGCAAAGAGTGGTAAGCTCTTCGACCCAGATGCAATTATATGCATAGGAATAGTGAAAAAGATGTGCAGTAGTGATAGAAAGTTGATTGTATGTCAAGCATGTTACTACATCCAGAGGTCGGTGATTTTTTTTTGACAAAGAATCTCACTTTCTGTCAAGTCTATTACTACACCCAAAAGTACTTCAACAAACTTTGACACAAAAACTTCTGTAATTTTAGGATGTTGATTCAACCACCCATACATTTTCTCACATTCTCGAGGATCCAAATTTATAATTTAATTTTGAGTATATTCACGCATGGAATAATATTTGGCATCACTTCCGAATATTCCAGACCATTTTGTAAGCCACGATATGTGCGACTCCTCTGACGAAAGATAAATTCTGGTGTGGTCTGCAGGATTTGATACACTTGCCAAATCTGTGTTGTTGGAAGAAGCTATATACTTCAACAAAGGATCATCTTGCTTCAATGCATTTTCATCGAAGATGTCCTCAAGCTTTTTGGTTATTAATGCCAATCTTTTCGAACCTGTGTGGTGAATTGTCACCAATTAAAAGAATAAGTAATTTGCATTGGAAAGTGTGAAAAGGTGGCGGGGATGGACGAGAGCAATAAATGATTTCAAACTTTTTTGAACCCGGGAGTCCGTGAAGCCGCGAATCTGGGACAACAAGAGGTGAAGAATCGACTAAGTATGGAAAGTCGGGGCGGTTAGACAGATGAGGAAAGACTCATTGTAGGTAGAGTGAAGCTTGCGAGTTCGACGAGTCCAGTGTTGAATTGTGGATCACGAAATTTTTGGGTGCAATATGTATATCAAAAAACAGGGGGCATGAGAGTTCGATAATGCCAATTCGGGAACTTGCGGCCATAAACATTAACAATGGGAAAAACATTCTCAGCTATGGAATATAGCTAGATCTCGACAAACTCAGGTTCAAGTACAAAGAGAATTTGTTTATATTTATTCAAATACTAGTCATATTATTTTATTTTAATAGTATTTTTGTGGCCCAAATGTAAACCATTTTCCAATTTGAAGGGTGTTTTCGGCTCGCAAAGTTTGCTAAAACACATAGGCGATAGAGAAAATATGAGTTAACATTTCCATATGCAAGCATATTCTCAAATATGACAAACTGTAATATATGCACGATATTAAAGAGGGACATGACGTCAACACCTTTGTGTATGACAGTGGGCTAGCACAATATTGCATTCTTACTATGAAGATGCCATACAAAAACTAAATAACCAACAATTTTTTGCCAATTCAAGATGGACACAAAAAAATCATCAGATCCCATAATATTCGCCCATTAATGCATTTTAATGGGAGATGTCCTCGAGCTTTCCACTTATTAATGCCAATATTTTCGACCCTTCCTGGTGAGTTTTCACTAGTAAAAGAATAACTAATGTGCATTGGGAAGGAGGGAAGGTGGCGGGGATGGAGGGGAGTGAAAAATGCTTTCAAACTTTTGTGAACCCGAGAGTCCATGAACCCGCGAAACTTTGAAGACCTAAGTATGAAAAGTCGGGATGGTCAGACGTAGTCATCATAGGTAGAGTTAGGCTTGCGAGTTCGAGGAGTTTGGGGTCGAATTGTAGATCACCGAAGTTTTGGGTGAAATATGTATACCTTGAACACAGGGCATGAGAGTTCGATAGCACCTACCCATGAACCCGCCGCCATAAAATTGGCTAAGTATGCAAACGAACGAAGATCGGTTGGACTCGTGATGTGAAGATATAGATGGAGATGAGGATTTTTTAGTTCTCCACCTTGGGAACCCGCGAGCATAGAAACATGACTAAGTATAGAACCTTAAACAAATAATAGAGGGGAAGAAGAAAAAGGAAAAACGGGTAAGTATAGAAGAGGAAAAAGAAAGGGAGAAAATAAATTTATCCCTCACACAACAACAATTAGTTTGATAATTATTAATCCATAGAAACACATTAACTATGGGAAAAACATTCTCAGCTATGAAATATAGTTGGAGCTCGACAAACTCTGCTTCAAGTCCAAAGAGATGATGTTTATATGTATTTCAATATTTTTCATATTATTTTATTTTAATAGTATTTTTGGTGGCCCAAATGTAAAACCATGTTCCCATTTGCATTTCTCAAGTGGAGATGTGTTTGTGAAGACACATTTCCTTGAGCCACAGTCCAGGGGATGGAAAATGCAATGTTGACTATTTGTTGAGCAGAGATTTGTTGAAGATTAAGCAATGTATTTACAAGTGCACTTATTATTTGCAGAGTATCAATATGATTTCTTTCATGTTCTTTGCATATTCTTCTGAATTCACTTGCCATATATTTCTCAACCTTTTCCATGTACGAGGCACAATATGATGCTATGGCATATGCATTGAGGACATACTATACATTTGTATTTACATTCCACATAACTGGTTGGTACTTGGAGAAACTGTTGTTCCATATATGTAAAAATTTTCGTTTAAGGAAAACTGTTGGTTGTTTAAGTGTAGATTGTATGCATTGGATGTACTCAACTTCTGTTAGATTTAGCTTTGCTAATAAGTCTTGGAATCTCATTAAGTCATCAAAGTCTCATTGTTCTAGAAATGAGAACAAAGATTTAGATTTCTTAATGAGAACATTGTCCTCCAAACTAATTGGCTCTATAATTCTTGTTGTTCTCATTGGTGGCACAAGGAATTTGTATCTGAAATGTGAATTTTTTTCATTTTTTACAGCTTCTTGTATGATAATGTCTATGAACTTTGGCAAGCCCTGGATTCCAAATGATCTATGTTGCAYGTCATGTATTTGTCCATAAACTTTTCAATCTATGAGATGTTTTCATTTCCATAGACCAGTGCACGCTCTATCCACAACAGTGCGTGGCCATGCCCACTCCCTCTATTATGGAATTCGGTCACAAAACAATAGCCTGATAGTAGTCACAAAACAGTTCCTCGTCAATTCACTCACTCATTTTTTGTTTACTTCTTGCTCTTGTTTGCTTCAACTTTGCAAGGTTGAAGTCTTGCATCTGCATTTGGCCCTATTGTTGCACTTTGCACCATTGGGATTCTGCATCTACGATTGGAACTGCGTTTATGGAGTTCCACATTGACGAGTAAGTTTCGGTGCCAGGGTTTCACTCAAACGTATGGTTTTCAGGAACAAAAAATATGAGGAGAACATTCGATTTCCTTTTTTATATATCACTATGGGTGCAACAAAGGTGGATTATGTGCCCAACATTGAGATTCAAATGGGAACAAAAAATCTTGGAAGGGAATAGAATGAAAAAAATGCACCAAACATATTGTTTTCACACAAGAACAAGACAACATCACACTCATGTTTCTTTGGAAAACGTATCGTTTCCAAGAATAGAAAATGATCTAAGGATCTAAGAGTGAATCTATTTCCATTGAGAGGTGCCTTTCGAATAATGTATTGTCCAGAAGGGGTGCAACTTCACGAAATATGATCTAAGAGAGACCGTTCATATTCCATATCATGTGGATGCTTTCCAAATCTCCTAATGTGTAATAAGTTGAATGATAAAATGAGATTTGATTAAATGGTTACAATACACAAATGTGTGAAGTATTGGCACATATAATTATAAATAGATCTCCTTTATATTATATATGGAAAACATAGGAGGAGTTACCTCCAACTCCAGAGGGAGTTTTGATGTTTTCCAGCTTCCTAGTTTAATGAGGGATCCTCGATATATCAAGTATGGTCCAAAATGACTTAGCATGATCAAAATTTACCCATGTTTATGTGGGTAGAGGCATCCATGACTGTAGTGTATGTTTAGAAAAAAAGTTCTCGAGGAACATGACTCTCAAGGAGGCCTTCAACAGAGTGAAGCCTGAGGTTGGACACTTCAAGATAATTGGGTGTTCAATATACATTCATGTACCCAAGGAGAAAATGACCAAACTAGACCCTCCAGATAGAAAGGGTACATTTGTGGGGTACAATGAGTCTACGAAGGAATACTGGATCTACATACCTGGTCAGAGACAGATTGAGTGAGAGACAGGAAGAGATGGTACCTTTCGAGAGAGTAAGATACCTAAGAGATATTCGTGCTATGCCACAGCTATGAGCCACATCATTGATTCTAAACCTTCCTATTATGAGGAGGCAACTAGTCATCTAGTATGGAGATATGCCATGATGGAGGAGTATCAGTCCATCATGAAGAATGGTGTGTTGGATATTGGTCCGAGACCCGAGGGGAAGTTTGTAGTGACTTCCAAATGGATCTATAAGATCAAACATACAATTGATGGAAGCATTGAGAAGCACAAAGCAAGCTTTTTTGCTAGAGGATTCTCTCAGGTGGAGGGAATGGATTATGAGGAGACATTTGATCCTGTTGCTTGATACACTTCTATTCAAAAGATTATTGCCCTCACAACATCCATAGGTTGGAAAATACATCATATGGATGTGAAGACAACTATTCTCAATGGAGAGATTGGGGAATAAATATACATCGAGTAGTCGGATGGTTTTGTTATACATGAGAAGGAGTCTCATGTGTGTAGGTTGAAGAAGGCCCTGTATGGACTCAAGAAGACACCTCGAGATTGGTATGAAAGGATTGATGGACACCTGATGAGTTTGGGATTCAACAAAAGTGTTGATGATCCCAACCTGTACTACAAGACTGTTAATGGTGAGGCCTTGATTCTAGTCCTCTACGTTGATGATTTATTCCTCACCGGTACATAGAGCCTTATTATTGAATGCAAGTATGCGTTGGCCTTTGAGTTCAAGATAAAGGACCTTGGTATGATTCACTACTTCTTGGGACTAGCCGTGTGGCAGAGAACTGATGAGATCTTCTTGAGTTAGGGGAAGTACACGGTTGAGATGTTGAAGAAATTTGAGATACTGAACTTCAAGCCCGTGGCTATACCAATGATGATGAATCTGAAGAAACTATGTGTGTCTTCTTCCGATTCCGACGAGATTGATCTAAATCCGTACAGACACTTGATTGGATCATTGATGTATCCTGTTAACACCAGACCATATATTTTCTATGCATTGAGTGCACTTAGCCAATTTATGAGACAATCGAGATAGACACACTAGATTGTTGTTAAGCATGTGTTGAGATACTTGCGAGGCACAGTTCGACATGGTCTCAAATATACTTCCAGTATCAATATAATATGGCAGGAATATATTGACTCTGATTGGGCAGGGAGTGCAGTGGACAGAAAGAGCACCTTCAGGTGTTGCTTCACTTTGGGATATTCCATGGTTTCTTGCTGTAGCAAGAAACAAACTTCTGTGGCATTGAGCACAACAGAAGAAGAGTAGATTGCATTAAGTATGACAGTACGTGAAGTAGTGTGGCTTCACAATCTCCTTGTAGATCTATATGAACATGTGTTGGATTCCACCGTTATTCATTACGGTAACCAAAGTTGTGTGAAGATCTCTGACAATCTGGTGTTTCATGACAAATCGAATCACATTGAGATCAAGTACCATTATATCTGAGACATGATGTAGAGGAAGGAAGTATTGGCGTGGTATCTTCCTACATATGAGTAGGTTGCTGATGTTCTTCCCAAACCAAGACAAAGTTTAAGTACTTCCGTGACAGACTTGGCATGGCAGAGAATGCCTCCCTCGCTGAGAGGGAGTGTTGATGTTTACAGCTTCATGAGACATTCTCTAGATCATACTACTCATTTACTAAGTTCATTTGATTTGTGATGACACTTATCCGAGAAGGGATAGGTGGGGCACCTATCCGAGAAGGGATAGGTGGGGCACCTATCCGAGAAGGGATAAGTGTGGTTGGGATTATAACACAACGTTCCATGTGGAGAGCACATGAGGACATGTCAAGGGAGTTGACCCTTGACGTCATACACTATGGGAGTTGACCCTAGTGTTTCTAGAGGGTGTAGCCTCTAGAAGTCCACATGGAGTGCCATGTGTGACAAACTTTCTCCAGATTGTACTCCTCTGTGAATTGAGTTGAGTTGATCTGTGAGGACACTTATCCGAGAAGGGATAAGTGAAACACTTATTCGAGAAGGAATAAGTGCAGTTGGGCTTATAACCCAATGTCCCATGTGGAGAGCACATGAGGACATGTCAAGGGAGTTGACCCTTGACGTCATACACTATGGGAGTTGACCCTAGTGTTTCTAGAGGGTGTAGCCTCTAGAAGTCCACATGGAGTGCCATGTGTGACAAACTTTCTCCAGATTGTACTCCTCTGTGAATTGAGTTGAGTTGATCCGTGAGGACACTTATCCGAGAAGGGATAAGTGAAACACTTATTCGAGAATGAATCAGTGCAGTTGGGCTTATAACCCAACGTCCCATGTGGAGAGCACATGAGGACATGTCAAGGGAGTTGACCCTTGACGTCATACACTATGGGAGTTGACCCTAGTGTTTCTAGAGGGTGTTGTCTCTAGAAGTCCATATGGATTGCCATGTGTGACAAACTTTCTCTAGATTGTACTCCTCTGTGAATTGAGTTGAGTTGATCTGTGAGGACACTTCTTCGAGAAGGAATAAATGCATTTGGGCTTATAGCCCATCATCCCATGTTCAGAGAACATGAGGACATGTCAAGGGACTTGACCCTTGATGTATCACACTATGGGGAGTTGACCCTAAGCATTCCTAGAGGGAGTAGCCTCTAGAAGTCTTCTTGGGAGTGCCATGTGTGAAAAATATTTTACTACTATGGTGGTTTTGTACCACTGGTGGAGACTGCGTGTCTCTGAACAGTAGTTGTGTACTACTATGGAAAGATACCTCCCTAGCTAAGAGGGAGTGTTGATGTTTCAACATCAGGCATAATTTCTCCTACATTGGGCTGCAGACCAAGGGAGATAGGATACATTTATCACAAAGGTGCACTTGTCATAAATGGGCCTAGACGTAGTCCTTCCTTGATCATGATAAGGAATAATATGGACTTGAGGTGCTTGAAGTGATTTCCACATGTCAGTTAGAATCAAGCCGACATTCACTCATAGGTGTGTGCCTGTGGTGAAAGATCCTGGTGTGGTATTTGTCCTAGTCATGGTAATTTGACAAGGAATGATAAAGACTCAAGATGCTATATTCTATTACATGCGGACCCAAAGTGAGCCTAATCTTAGAGAGAGTTAATTGGCTCAGAGGGAGAATCACAGAAGGATTTTCTCCTCGGTTCAGGTGGGAGAGAGATGTCTCCCAAGACTAACAGACAAGTGTGATGAGTCTAGGGTGAAGTTTGTATACTTCAAAGAGAAGAGTGGCATGTTGCAGAATGTCTCCCTCGTTGAGATGGAGTGTTGTTGGGAAATAATACCCTACGGACTAGCAAGATAGGGCTAGACTTGTATGCAGATTATAACCTTAAATAAATCACTTTCAACCTACCACCCCAAAACTTGAAACCCCTTTTTCACATACACGCATGGAAAGGAAATACTAACCTTTTTTACTGATGTTTGGTGTAGTTCCTCCGTTGCGCCTTGCCCTCTTACTTGCAATGCTCTTTCCAAAATTCACCTGCAACCAAGACAAAACACTACGCATGCATGCTACTTTTCTACTTGAGGGTTAGAAATTAAACATAAATCACAAAAAACACATATAACTCATGCATTGGAATGGGAAAAGTATTCTTTTATTATATTCAAAATGACTCAACTTACAATCAATGTTGAGACCGACCACCGTTCGTTGATCCTGATCCTGGGCTCCTCCTCTTCTGTGTCCTCCAACTGCTTTGCTTGAATTCTTCTTAGGCTTGAGGAAAGGCTAAAGGGTTGGGACAAATGGATTCGACAATTGGGCAGAGTTTCTTTGCTATCTTTTTCCTCCTCCAAATAGTACCCCTACCCCTTCTTTTATAGGCTAGAAGGAGCTAGGGTTTTGGACGAACTCTTGGCCATGCATGGCTGGAAGTTTCAGTTAACTGACCCATAGCTTTTTGTCTCGTTGGCAAATTTCCTGTTTTTGTGCTTTGTTAGGTAAACGCAGGCTGTAGTAGGCCTGCCAGCGTTCCAACGCGTGCAGTAGTAGGTCTGCCAGCATTCCAACGCGTGCAGTAGTGGGTCAGGGTGCGTGTATCTTCACCCAAGAGGATTTTCAAAGAGGTTTTTTAGCAGATGTTTTGGCAATGAAGGGATATTAGTTGGCCTGATTCCAGGTAAGCATGTATGGTGCAATTTAGGGTTATAACAGATGCCCCCTAATGTGTGAGGTCAAAAGAGCATCTGATGGCCCAAATATATTACCAATTCTTTACCAATTTGTACTGATATGCTGAATGAGTGAGCCCAAGAATCAGGATTCAGGAGGTGTCGTATGCAAAATAACAAATGTCTCACCGAGGCGGGCATACCCATGCTTGGGATAAAATAGAACCATGTCTACCAATCAAATACACTGTAGATCCATGTCAAATAACTATAAAGAGTAGCCTTGAATAATACACAGCGGAGCTACATCTCGAAATCAGAAAGATATACATATAAAGCATCCATCTCCCAGAAGCTGATTCGGCATGATGGATATACTTTAGAGCTCGAGCAACAACTTCAAAATCTTCTAAACTCGAGTAGGAGTGTAATATGAGTGTACGACTGAACTTCCCAGATGTCTTCGACGACTCGTCGGTTATGGACTTGATAATCTTGATGATCGGACTGAAGGCTTCAGTGATTTCAAACAAAGACTCGATTGGAAGTTCAGGATGGTCAGGTATGCAGACAAGAGACATATTGCAGAGGGGCCAACTCAGGCTCAGTGACAAAATTCCCTTGGATAATAGCACGACAAGTGATAAGACTCAGGCAACATATTTGTTAATCATAAGTCTACGAAGCAGGAGGCAACACAAACTCTCCATATGTTTGGAAGAGTAACCAAACGGTGGAGGACACAACTCTATATAGAGAGGAAATGTTCCTAAGGTTATACTACATCGCATAGTCTAATGAATCAAATGGACAGATGTGCTTTATCCGAGGGCGACTCATTATGCTCCCAATAAAGAAAATACTTTTCCCATCCTCTTTTTGGGGTATATTTGTTTTTTTTGTTCTTTTTGATAGTTTTTGAAAAAGAATAAAGGAATATTACATTACAATGGAGGCATGAGTTCGGAAAAAATACAAGCTCAAGGCACGAGGACAAGACTGATGTTCTAAGGAAATGATACTCAGAAAAATTCCTCCAGTGGCCAAAGGTGTTAAGACGCAGAAGCAAACTGTTACAAGACTGATGGGTAAGGTATGCAAATGTGGTTGATAGAACACACAATGATAACGTCCTTCAATGTAATTTTAACGAGCTCAGAGAAGGTAAAATCAGTGGTTTTTCATATTTAGAGAGTCTGAAAAGGAATAAAAGGAAACTCCATTGGGGTACCTTTTTCGACAATAGTCTAGTCGGTTCGAAAAAGGGGTAAACTATCACCGAATGGACGTCGATTCAAAACCATTTTAACGAGTGTGAAAAGGACAAGATCACTCGGCTATTTTTTCACTTTAAAGGAGTCTGGAAAAATCTTAACTATGGACTCCGGGGGGGGTTTCGTTTTCGTAAATTTAGTCCCTCAGGCCCGAAAAAGGAATAAAATTATGCCTGAGGATACTCTTCTAAAGAATGGGAATTCAATAGAGTATTACTTTGTTCGTACAATTGACCATCTAGACTGAAAAAGGGGTAAACTACCGCCGGACAGAAGTGACTTCAAATTTTAGTTTAATGAGTGTGAAGGCCACAAGATCGCTTAGCAAGCTTTTCATGTTTAGAGGGTCTGAAAAGGGCTTAAAAGGAGACCTGTGATGTTTTGGGAGTCCGGAGGGTAAGTCAAAGAGTGAAAAAGACCCATGCCAATGAGGCTCAAACTCATATTCAGGAAAGACTATACGGACTCCCTAGCCTACAGTGTTGTTAGAAACAACATGGACACCATAATGCAACCAGGACCTACCTAGGGCATCCATGTTTTGGTAAGCTCTACCACCAAGTTGCGACACTTCTAGAGAAGATATGACGGTTCCATGTCACAAATGGATGGGATCGATCCTGTATCATAAGAACAAAAGGCAACGATATGCAACAGTTGGGATGAAATCCTACCCTATATGCTCAAGTTGAATTTTGAATTTTTTTTTTGTTATAGACGGTCAATATATTTTTTTTATTTTTATTTTCGAAACTCAATAAAAATTGTCCCAATACCTGATCAAATCCCTCCCATATAACTCCTTGATCACTCTAAATGGTTTTTGGTATAAAGAAACTGATAAAAGGGCCCAAAAAAGTGACAAAAAGAGGCCAAAAAGTCTATAAATAGAAGCTGGCAACTCATTATTACCATTGCTGATTTGGAAATTGACTCTGGAGCCAAAATACCCCCTTTGCCAAAAATCGTGATTCTGGGAGCTACAGTGGACGAAACAGACTTCTGCTTGGACCAAGTAAGTACAAACTCCCTTGTCTTGCAATTCAATACTTCATTTGTAGAATTTAGGTGTGTTTTGGGGGTGGGCGTCGACTTTAAAAAGGTCGGCCCTAGGAAAACGTGGCCTGTCCAGGGACAGGCCGTGGGTACCCACGTGTAGAGCCAAGTCTACCCGCAGGTACCCGTGACTATCGCCTCTACAGGCCGCGGGTACCCCCCGCGTGATGAAAAATCATAAATTTGAACAGGTATTGACCCTCCTTTTCCTTGGTGATGTTCGCAGGATGTATGTTCAGTGGAGGGAAAGGGAGCACGAGGCCGCCAATGAGTTAGTGGCTGCAGATCCGAACGTTATGGCCATGTTGATGCAGTGTGGTTTGGTGAAATTATTTTTGTGTTCATTTATGCGTGCGCAACCAAGGCTACTAAACGCCCTGGTTGATTACTGGCACCCTGATGCAGAGGCATTCATGCTAGAGGGGCAATCCTTGGTGCCCACCACCGAGGACATTTAATTTTTGACTAGCCTCTCAAGGAGAGGGGAACCAGTCAACTTTCAGACTTTTCCTGCAGGGCCGAGCAAAGTCTCGGAGCTGATAGAGGAGTATTTTGAGGCTAGGACCGATCATAGAACTTCCTCGGTACCCGTTAGTAGGATTACCAGCCTCACCCTTCAGACTATTTTATCGCTCATTGGGCGGATTACCGGCTCCACAGCCGTGCATCAGGCTTCGTGCGCACAGATGAACTGTGCGATCCAGTGCATGAATGCACAAATTTTCGATTGGAGTACCACACTACTAGAGAGCATGAAGAGTCAGTTGACATCTTGCAGACAACAGACACACAGAAACTTCAGGTTTGGGACCATCCTGTGTTCATTTTTCTTTGAGAGAGTTCCGTGTTTTAGTCCTCGACTGACAGTATGAGGACATCTGGCCATTTTCCCCGCAGTATGCAGATGGGCAGCGTTACTACCGCGACAAGGTGGTGGAAGGACCATAGAGGCCTTCAACGATGAATTTTTTTCTTGGCTGTCATGGCAAATCCTGGCTATTGAGGACTACCCATATGCGGGGATCGACTTCTCCAGAGATCCAGTGATACCAGTGCCTCCTGGTGAGGAGCGAGGGGAGATGGGTAAGTCTCCACCTATATAGTTTTTTTTTTTGCATATGTAATTTTTTATGTCTTTTTTGATATATATATCATGTTTTTGTATACCAGAGTTTTTGATGGGTGAACGTTTATTGCATGCAGATGTGGGACCCGTACAACTTGCTAACTATGCACAGAATAGGCATCGCCCACGGCCAGAATCCGTAGCTGCCACCGTTGGAGGAGAAGTAGTAGCCGAGAACCTCCCAGCAGGAGAGGCCGAGAGAGTCCTGAGGCAGATTGAGCGGAACTTTACTACGCTCACTCGCACAGTTCATATGGCAGAGATAGAGGACCTACCGTCCTCCATGCAGAATCATGTTGTGGGGGAACCTCGAACATGGGTCTAATTGTTTAGGCGTTTAGCCCAGGCTGTACATGATTATAACAGGGCCCATAGGCCCTGAGCAGACTTTGAGACTTTTTATGTGCCACGAGCACCTTATTGTATATATATTTTTTGAGGGCATAAGCCCGGTGACTCGTTATTGTTCCCACTTTTTTGAGGCGTTTGCGCCCATCTATGTACTCTGACGATTTTATGATGTTTATATATGTTTTTTTTTTTTTTATCTCTTTTGTGTCTTATGGATTATGTGTACAAAAATGTATTTACATTTTTATGTTCATGATATTTTTATATGTGAGCAAGATGCCAATCTAAAATGTGATTAGCTAGAGTATCTGTGATTTGATTTAAACTCCTAGGAACATGAAAATATGTAATATAATCAAAGTTGTGTTCCAAGAGACGTACCCTAAGGAATCATCGGTGTAAAGTTGGGTCATGTACCCGGTATATTCTGTTTAGCTGTGACACAACAAGTTGAGCATCTAGATAGACCTGGAGACGAGAGATACCCAATGACAAAGTGTCACGAAGAAACTCAATAACTACACTATACTCAACAACATTATTTGTGGTGTCACCTAAGCATATACCTCTGGAAGATAACAACTAACCCTGTGGTGTAAAGATTACCCAAGCCGCGGAAGCAAGCTTTCGCGTGTGTCGACTAGCACCGTCCGCATACCCTATGAACACCTCGGACTCACTTGACATATGCCATATTGATGAAATATAATATCAATGACACGTCCATAACACTTTTTAAAAGAAACGTAAAAAAGTAATAGTACAAAGACTATACATGTGTTACAAAAAGTTACCCACAGTGACCGTTCTATGAGTAATACTTCTTGAGGTAGAGCCCATTTCTAGGCTCCGCCAAAGAATTCCCTTCAAAATCAACCAAACGATAAGCACCCTTCTTTAACACCTCTTTAATAATGAAGGGTCCAAAACACATGGGTTTAAACTTTCCTGCCCCCAGGGGGTCCTTATCTTGGTCATAGACCAGGACAAGGTCGCCCTCAGAAAAAATCCGAGGATGAACGGACCTATCATATTGACACTTGACCTTATGTTTATGAGCCTCGTTTTCCAGGGCCGCATCGTGACGCTGCTCATCAAGCTGCTCAAGGTGTACTAACCACTCTTCAAGTGGAGAAGTGTCTGGCAATAACTGTACTGCCAATTTCAGAGATGGAATTTGACATTCGATGGGAAATACTGCCTCCAGCCCGTAAACGAGTTGGAAAGGTGAGAAACCGGTTGCAGTCTTAACTGATGTTCGGTAAGCCCATAATGTCGAGTATAACATCAAATTCCAGTTTGACTTGGCTGAGTTGATAGTTCATTGTAGAATCGTCTTAAGCATTTTGTTCACAGCTTCCACCTGCCCATTGGCTTGGGGGTAGTAAGGTGATGAATGTTGCTACCATAACCCAAGCTTTGACATTAACTCGGTCATCATTTGATTTTGAAAGTGACTTCCATGGTCAGTGACAATCTCTCTCGGCTTGCTGAACCTTGATATAATCTGGTTGAATAAGAAGAGAGTTGCAGTCTCTCCGTCATCTTTAAACGTTGGCATAGCTTCGACCCACTTAGTGAAGTAGTCAATGGCTGCTATGATATAGTGGTACCCCCTTGCTGACGGGGGGTTGCATGTAGTGTAATCAATCCACCACTTAGTGAAGGGACCAACTGTGATGACAGGAAACATAGGAGTTGGATGTGCCCTCATCTTCCGTGAGAAGTGTTCTAGGATAAATTCGTGAGTGCGGACACAGACCAATCTCCACAGATCCACCTGGATCTGGAACAAACTGAGACAGAATACTACTCTTTCCCTAGTTCTAAAGTATTGAATGGACAAGAGAAGAAGGATGATGAACTTACTTTATGAAAGCTCTCCTTATCTCTGTTGATCC
>ML791947.1:124400-151248 GCA_009831015.1 Picea engelmannii
GAAAAGTTCATATATTTATAACGATAATCAAAATTTCAACTTGTAAATTTTCATATAAAATTTGTTTCTATCATATGATATATTCATGATTATATATCTATACATGATAATTGTTGAGAAACCAAGTTTAATCAATATCTATGAAATATGTATCAAGACATTACACAACTACAATAATAAATTTGTAACTGTAATATACCAGATATAAAATGTATGGAGAACATAAATAAAATGCTAGTAATGGCAGAATAACAACAATATAACCAGAACATTCACCACAATAACACTGAAATGATATAAGAATAACAACATAAATAGCACTTTGAATTTGAAAGCAATGTTCACGGGCCTCTTCGAGGGGGCAACCTTCAGTTGAGCAGAACTCTATTACAATAATATTTAAGCTGGGGTTCTCATACCCTTGACTCCTATTTATACTAAAAAGAAGCATCTAGAGGAAGATCCTTCTAGAAGCAAAAGCGTCTATTAGGTCTTCTTACATCCACTTTATTCTATTTTATTGAAAGGCCTTATTAATATTGACCTTTATTACATCTGAATATATTGTTCTACCTATGTGCGGGTTAGGACCCTAACATGTCCGCCCCCTTAAAAACAACCTTGTCCTCAAGGCTTGAGATGATGAAATTGGGAAAAATGGTAGCTGATTCCAAAGTGGTGTCTGTTGGAGTTGTATCTTTCCACTAGACTAACACTTCCTTGATGGTTCTCTGACGTAGGCGACACTCACGCTAGTCCAAAACTGCTTCTGGTTGTAGCCAAATGGATCCTTCTTCAGATAACTCTAGAAGGTTGGTTTGAATTTGGCACTTAGCTCCAATCACCTTCTTTAAGCATGAAACATGAAAAACATGATGTAGCTTCGAATGGCTGGGCAAAGCTAACTAATAGGCGACTTGTCCCACACTCTTGAGCATGGTATAAGGACCATAAAATTTGGGCACTAGCTTATGACAATGCTCGGCCATAAGGGAAGTTTTCTTGTAAGGTTGCAATCGAAGAAATACCTGATCCCCTTCTGCAAATTGAAGTTTAGAGCGACCTTGATCTGCTTGTTGCTTTATGCGATTTTGTGCCATGAACAAATTCTCTTTGAGGGTACGGAGAATAGCCTCTCCAGCTGTAAGTGTTAGGTCAACCGCCTAAACTTTCGAGGCAGCCGATAAGTATGAGAGAACTAAAGGTGGCTTCTGTCCATATATCGCTTCAAAAGGAGTCATGCATGTATCTATATGGTATGAAGTGTTGTACCACCATTCAGCTAGGGGTAACCATTGAGCCCACTGATTTTGATTTTACGAGGAAAAACACCTAAAATATATTTCCAAACACTTGTTGACAAATTCCGTTTGGCCATGACTCTGGGGATGATAAGTTGTGCTGAGATGCAGTTCTTTGCCTTGTATCTTGAACAGTTCTTGCCAAAAATTACTTGTGAAAGTTGGGTTGTGATAAAAAACAATAGGGTGCGGCATGCCATGAAGCTTGAAGACCTGATCCATGAAGATTTGAGCCACCGTGGATGCTGTAAATGGGTGTTGACGGGTGCAGAAATGAGCATACCTGGAAAGACGATCAACAACCACCATGATGACAGATTTATTTCCCTATTTGGGTAAGCCGGTAATAAAATCCATAGAGATATCCTTCCAAATAGCAGGTGGAATTGTGAGCGGTTGTAGTGTGCTCGACGATTTGACTGTTTCTCCCTTGTTGCATTGACACACATCACTACGGTTTGAAGAATAATGCAGAGAGGAAATGCCCAAATGCTTAACCAGAAAGAAATGTGTATTTACCTGGCAACCCGAACACAGTTGCGCAGTAATAGATCTTGTCTGTTTTTATTTGTTTATGTTTCTGTCCCCAAGGGTTAGGTATTCAAGGGTTCTACAAAAAAGAGTTTGCCCTGTGCTATAGCTCTCTGATATATGTACATGGTCTAACAGTAGTACTCGGCCCAATATCTCAGGGAACTAACTAAGGAGGATAGATCGTACCCTTAGCCATACTACCCGACTATCCAAGTACTAGAGAGTATCTTCTCGAGTGCTATTCTTGGTGACACTATAACAGTCAGGCGACCGATCGGTTTATCTAAAGAGGGCTTCAGGTAATCTAGGTTGATCCGTACACAAGTGTTTTCTGATGCACTACCACTCGAAGGGGTACCAACAGGGGTTACAAGGGTGGCCAACAGAGGTGCGCTTAAGTACCACTTGTATTTCATGCGTGTATGAATCCCTCAACTGCGGGTTTATGGGCGTAACGACAGATCTCTATGGCTTAAAGATGATGAAATACGTCTCTACCCTGAAAAAAATTTAACCCACACTTTCTGCCGAGGAAAGTGCTCTGATACCACTTGTAATATACCAGATATAAAATGTATGCAGAACAGAAATAAAATGCTAGTAATGACAAAATAACAACAATATAACCAGAACATTCACCACAATAACATTGAAATGATATAAGAATAACAACATAAATAACACTTTGAATCTAAAAGAAATGTTCACGGGCCTCTTCGAAGGGGCAACCTCCAGTTGAGTAGAGCTCTATTACAATAATATCCAAGCTAGGGTTCTCATACCCTCGACTCCTATTTATACTAAAAATAAGCATCTAGAGGAAGATCCTTCTAGAAGCAGAAGCTTCTATTAGGTCTTCTTACATCCACCTTATTCTATTTTATTGAAAGGCCTTATTAATATTGACCTTTATTACATCCGAATATATTGTTCTACCTATGTACGGGTTAGGACCCTAACAGTAACTATTAAGATAAGTTTAATCCATACCTAAACTATCTTGGTCAATATATAGCATAGCTATAAGAAACTTTCTTCGTAGATAAGGGATGGGCTAAGGCACCTCTCACATTAATGATGATTAAAATTGTTGTAAACCAATATCCATAAAACCTTCCTCTTATAACCTGTTTTGTACTCCATATGTAACATATAAAATTTACAAACACAAATATTTTACATTCACCAATTTTTTACCCATATATAAAGGGGAATGAATATAAAGTAAAACTTACCCATATATAAAGGGGAATATATAAAGTAAAATTTGTGTACACTTATGTATAACTTGCGTTTTTGCACTTCCCTTTGTCACTCTTCTCATTTTATTTCACTTTTATAGTATTGCAATATTTGGAGTTTTCAAATTCTAAATTATGTTAGAAAACAAAATTTAAGGTTTATTGGATATGATAAAGTCATGTTTTAGGATGTGTAACTTTTATTTTGTGTGGGTTACATAATCTGAGTTTTAAATAAACAAGTGCTACATGGAAGCGTAGTCCTTGCCAGGTTGGAATGGGAATAAATGCACTACTATTACGAGAGCAAGGGAGAGATAGAAGCTTGAAGCAGGAGACATGTGGGAAGAAACTTGAAGTACAAGTGGTATCCATGCATAAAATGACTCATGCCAGTGTGTCACACGCCAACCATAAGACATTGGGATGGTAGATGACCCGGGGAGAATGCCACTGCGGAAGTAAGGCCGGAACCCTGAAGAACTAGAGTCCTAAATTCTCAAATTAGTTAATCATAATATCATATTAATATGGGTTTAATATGAAGATATTCTTGCAGATTAATCTGTTAGCACCAAAACAGAAACCTAACAAGGATGTCAATCCTACTGCATTTTTTATAGATGTGATACTCATGTTTAAGTTTTTTCCTAGGGCATGTATAGTTCAAATATGGGACTTAGAAAATTTTTGTCATAATGACTTGAAGCAATAAAAAAGGATAGTAGTAGTCTTTTATTTTTATTTTTTTGTTTAGAAATAAAGATTCCTAGAAAAAAGGACCAAGAATCACACACATTAAACATTCAAATTTAATAAACACAATTTCCTGACATCCAACATAGTTGAAGATAACAATTTCTCAACACATAAAAATAAAAGAAGATGATCGATATGCATAAAGAGAACTAATTTAGCATTCCGAAAACAGGGCCCACAAGGCAACATCGAGATTGTTCCCGAAGTAGTTTTCTTTGAAATTTATCAAAAAATAATAATGTCTGTTACATATTTCTGGAAATTTAAATGTGTTTGTCATATAGATTGGGACCGAGGCTCCCGCGGACCATAAAATAAATAAGTACAAGAAATAGAACTGTAGAAAGAAGAAGTGGGCGACGGTAGAGAGGAAGACCTGAAAAGAAGAAATTGGAAGTTATCAGTCTTTGGTTAGAGATTTCTATTTAAAAAGTTGGAATAATTGGATTGATAAAGAAAACAAGATGTGATCAATATATACTTACTATGATGGTATCTATTTCTCCCTTTGCTATTTGCTTGTTGATGCCTTTTTATTGCTTTCGTCGACGACCACTGGAATTGTGCCAACCAGTTGTTTCCCTTCGTCGATGAGCTTTTCGATTCCCCTTTGGAGCCATTCTTCAATGTAGCTTCTCATGGGGGCCACGTTGATTTCATCCTAGATTTTTATGTTGAAAAACTCGTTTTCTAATTTCCTTAGATTGATATAAATATTATGCAAAGCTTGTTCAATTTCTTCATTCTGTGCTGAATAGTCCACTAGCCAGTTATCCACATCCTCTTGACCATATTCAAGGATGTCGTAAATTTTTTCTAAAGACAACCCATTTAAAATATCAACTTGTTCATCGAAGGCTTGCTTGGTTAAGAACAAGGAGTTGAGGATTAATTTTGGGTCTTGAACCTCGTTGGTACTTCCGGCTAAGTCTATTTCAGTCAAGTTTCTGAATAATTCTTATTTATCTGATATGGCTTGTTCACATGATTCGACAATGAGATGTAGGTTCTTGACTTTCTCTTTCCAACATGCTTTTAATTGTTTGATCTAGTTTGGGGAGGGGAGATATTCTTGTCTTGTTCTCAGATATGAGATGTTGATGGGGTAGGAATCAAAGCTTCCTCCAATTCCTTGATTCGGTCATTCAGTATGACATTCTCTGCTTCAACTCCTCCAATGGAATCATCAAGAGTATCTGCGGTTGCTCAGTGAAGTCGAGAGTTTTGGGACGGCTGCATGTTCCTAAGGTTAATATCTAAACGAGATTTCCCTTTCTTATTTGTTACATCTCTCTTTTCAATAATTAAATTTTTAGATTTGCTATAAAAAACAATGCTCTGGAATACGAAGGATTCATCTTCGTAAAAAATGTCGGTCTCAACTATTTCCATTGTGGAACTATGGTGCATCGCATCCGTGGGTTGATCAACTTTGCGGAACATGTCATCAACAACACTCTCAAGTTGCGTCTTCTCACTTTCAATTTCAGGCTCTTCCGCTTGCCTTACAATGTTTTTTCTCTTCTTTGTCACATGAAGCTTGTGATAACTATCAATTTTTCAACAAGGAGGGTTCTTATCTCCTCCTCTTTTTGAATAATTATGGGTTTCTTTCTTACTGGGGTGGGCCATTGGAGCGATGCTTCGTGATTTCATGCTCTTGGGAGTGCTAGCCGAGGACTTGACACTCTTCTCACCGAATCATTTTCCCTATTGTTTATACATTTCAGTTGTTCTTTGCAATGTCTCTACATCACCATCATCAGGAGCATGAGTGTATTCGTCATTGTCTCTATATTTGTTTAGGTGTGTATGGATAAAAGAGCTGCTAAAGCCAACTGCTAGTAAATGTTCTAGAAAAATCCCATTAGTGTCGAACCCTCTTAGCCTTCCAACATATCTTAGGTTCAAGTTGTTGAAATGGCCTGCAAATTCGTTAATCTTGTTGACGTTCCTAAACACGAAGTCCACGATTTTCCAAGGCAGAGGAACAAACTTCTTTTTTCTCTTGCCATGGAAAAAATGCAACTAGTAGTTGTATTGCCTTTCTATTTCTGTAACAAACATCTTGTCTGTGATGTGACATGGAAGGAAAACATGATTTTCCTTGGAGCCAAAAATAATTATTACACTTTAATTTTCCATTTGTTCAAGTGTCCCCTTCTTGTCCAAAAAATTGGTTTCCCGGTCACACATCCGAGGAGCATCCTTTCCTAACAATAAATCTTTGAAAACCGAGACAAAGTCATTAAAAACCCCATTAAAAAATGGGAGGGATTGTGCCTCCACAAGGCCTGGTAACTGAATATTACTCGGTCGAATTCATAGTTTATTTTCTTGGACAGAGAGAGTTTTGGAAATAGAAAGCAATGCGCTATCGCGAAAACCAAGTAGGATGACATATACAATTTATTATCCTCTTTGAATTGTGTCAATTGGGAACATATTTCAATGAAAATTAGCTTCCCCCAATAAAAAATGGATTGTTCCTTGACTGTGAAATACAAAATATAAAGAACCATGCGTGAAATGCTTTCCATGGATTCCTGTCCCATTATTCTTGTAAACAACCAGACAATTTCCCAGAAGGGATTTCTAAAATAAATGACCTGCAACTTTGTGATATCTCTAGGACCTGTTGTCCGATCTTCTAGGAACTCGAGTAAGAGGTCCAACCCATTATCTTGTATTTTTAGGAACTTCTTGTAGTCTTGTCCTCTGAAGGTCAATGTTGGCTCTGAAAATATTAACATCTTGCGGAAGACGTGAGGTGACAAAGAAACAAGAGAATGGTCTCAGAGTGGAATAATTCTTTGGCTTGAAACGTATTTTTCGATGCACCAAGAGACCACCTCTTTACAGTCAAAAACTTCAGGGGCGTAGTCTTTATGAGCAATTCCATAGGTCTAAAGCACTTCGTTCTAGGCGGAACATGATGAATAGTAAGAGTATGCCCTGGACCAATGGAAGTTATGGTCCTCATGCTCGAAGATATTCACCGTATCTCCATAGAACTATTGTCGAGATGCTGTCATAAGTTTATGAGAATGTTTGTTTGCTTCAGATGATGTTTTAAATGAAGAGTTGGAAGGGATAATATAACCCTATGCAAATCTTGGTCCAATGTGTGTGAATGAGAGATCTCCTTGATCCTTTCTCTCATTAATGACAATCTCGATGGCTGTTGCATGATGCGCTGTTAGCATTAAAGACTAGTAATTGCATACTTAGAAGTGAGAAGATGGAGGGTACGACGAAGAACAATTAAGGATAGGAGATTTAGTGAATATGCCAATGCGACGATACATGAAAGACATTCCATGTTATTTGAGATGAACAATCGAAAGGGATAATATAACTCTCCACAGATCTTGGTTTAATTGGTATTAATGGGAGATCTCCTCGAGAATTTCACTCATTAATGCCAATGTTGACGGTTCTTGCATGACGAGATGTTAGCATCAAAGATTATTAATTGCATATTTAGAAAAAAGTACGAAGGTGTCGGGGACAGGAAAGAGTAATTAAGGAATGGATAATTACCGAAAGAGGTCGGTAAGGATTCAAAATAGGGTTACAAGGTATAACCATGAGAGGTGAGGGCCCGATGGGCAAATTGTATGTCTCAGAAGTTTTGAGTGAAAAACACATAACAGGGAAGAGGGAATGATGGGACAGTTGTTGACGGGCGAAATTGACCGTCCGTCAACTGGGAGAGTGGAACCGGTCCAGGGTTGTCTAATAACCCAAGTCGTTTGGGATGAACCACCCTGATGGGTTTAGCAGCTCTATTAGACGATCTAAGTCCTAAGAAAACAAAAGAAAACTAATCTATACTAACTAATCTAACTAAAACTAACTATTAAACAAACTAATAAACTAATCTAACTAAAACTAACTATTAAACATACTAAAACAAAATTAACTATTCTATATATGCAATCTACTAACTAATACTATACTAATTCTAACTAATTAACTATCTAACTACTAACAGAAATAAATCTTATTCACAAAATATACAATATTAACAATTTACAGATTTGAATGAAAACCTGAAAAACTCATTTGCATTCTGCCCTAAGACAGAGAGAGATATTTTTTGTTGATTTTATAATTTTATGAACAGAAATAAAACAAAACTAACTAAACTAAACAACTAATATACTAATTCTAACTACAAATCTAACTAAACATATATCTAACTAAACTACTTAAATTATACTAACAAATTAACCAAACAAATAAATAACAAACTCACCTGGAGAAACGCTCCAGGTTTGTCCCGTGTATGATGATTGTCTTAGYTGATCGGAGGGAGAAAACCTACACCGAATTATCCAGGCGCTCCTTGTAAACAGAAAGCTGCAGTGCTCTTCAAATATGATTACAGGACAAACAAGACATAAAAATTACAACAATCTTATGATTTATAAATCTTCACAGTTAGATAAACATGTTAGCAAAGATCTATATGAAATGATTCAATTAATGAAGAAGAGAAATCTGTGATTCGTTAACTGAAACAAAGTAATTGTTGTGTTTGTTTTAAGTAATGAAAGAAATCAGACATGGATAACACATTAATTAAATCATATCGTTCTGCAATAGACTATGATAACTAAAGTAGTCTATAATCAACTGCAAATGACATGCATAAACTTCAAACAAAAGATTGATATTATGAAAGTGAAAACTGTAGAAAAACATCAATTCTTGTCTCAGTTTGTATTAGAAATCCATAGCCTGGTTCTCCCACAAGTGAGGATGCCCATTATTACAAAAATAATAATTATTTAAAGACCTTCCACAGGGTAAAACATCCCTATTGAAGTTATCAAAACTGTTTACATAAAATCTGGGAAAATATCCCAAGTCTGACTAAACTAGGAACCTAAAATAAAAACTAAATCACACAAATATCTCCTAGATTGTCCAGCATGCCCAATGCAATTCGGATGTACCTGGAAGGGGTAAAAAATGAACAAGTTAGGAGGATGTCTTGTTGATAAAAATGTTAAAAAAATCTAATTCTATAGACTTAGCTACAAAATCTTGTGATTCTGTTTGGTCTAAATCAGACACAAAATCAACATTAAAATCAATTAAAATCTTTGAAAATATATTCAAAATATCAAAAGATATTTGATTGCTAAAAGACTTTATTCAAATCAACACTTGTATGCAATTTGACCCAAAATAAATCAAACGATAAACTAGATCACTATACTCTGTTCAATTCGTTACCAATTCAGGCATACAAAATTGTATCAAATAGTAATGGAATTGTTTTCATATCAAACTAAAACCGATATAGTTAAACAAATCGATGGTCTTATCCATCAACAGGAAACACGATCGAATCTATACAAAAACAATAGGATCATTTCCATATTTGATACAACTGTATTAACATAAACAAACGATCCATCAAGTCAAAACTGGTGTGTAAATTACCACGAACGAAATGATAACAGGATCAATCAGTTTGTAACAGGGTGTGTAAGATTTGTCAAATCATTCATTATTGCTAATTGGGGCAAACAAAATCGATTGACATTGAACGGAATTGTTCATTTCAGATGAATTATGACTGAATTTTCTCATAAGAGTTCGATAGAGAATCATATGTCGATCTGGGTTTAACTAATTCGTTTTGCAAATTAAAATCAAGCAGAGCAACATCTATGATACGAATCCAACTCATAAAAACAATCGTACTAACTAAAGATACACAACAATCCAATCAAGAAAAGAGCGAACCGAATAGTTGGGGTTTAACATAGTCATTGTGTATCAAAACCGTTCCATGATTTGGGTGTGGATATCCTTTGCACAAGCTTAAATGAGAATATCCTTTCCATACAAAATAGAGTCGTCCTTTCCAAAACGGAGTTGATCAGAGTTGTATTCCTGATTTAAGAGATTACATCAATTCAAACTCACGAAGTCGTTCCAAAATCACAGCATACAAACTAAATTAGAGCCGATATAATCTAACCATAACGAAATCATACCAAGTCAAAACATGATCGTGCTCTAAATTTAACATGAAAACCTCTTGTTTAGATTAGATACAAACAAATCCAATCGAAAGAAAACCATCGATTTTGTTAACTCAACAGACAAACGAATCAAATCTAATGAAAACCTATCAAATGCTAAACTGGGAATGACCGAATCATTTAACCAAATCATAACCCGATTCAATTTTAGCAAAACAAAAACAATGTGCAGGATGGACAACACAACCGTTTTCGATATGGCTATAACAGAGTCATTTCGAACAATAGACAAAGCTATTTGAAAGCCAAACTCAAATCATTATATTAATCCTAGCAATTCACAAAACGAAATTGATATCGAAATTCATACCTGGATGATGAGAAGACGGCTTGATCATGACATTTTGGAATTGACGACAGCTGTAGCCGATTCAACATTCCTGAAAACGCTGGAACCAGTGGTTTTCTGCTTCCTATCATTTTCTTGAAACTTGTCTCTTTGGCTGGTGAACACTGCAACATGGTTTTCCAATGATTGGATCTTTGACTGTAATAAGGGGACGTCTATATAGTATCGTTCCAACCACACATCACATTGGTCACATGACGACTATCCGGGCTTCGAAAAAGTAGGTGAGGTTTTGGTTAAATTGTCGAGGGTTTCGTGAGGTAGTTTGATCCCAAGGTAGCTAGGATTGTTCCTTAGGAAAGGGGGGAGATTAGAAACGAAGTCATAGGGTGGTTCGGAGCATAGACCCTATGAGTAAGGCTACTCACTAGCTAGGAAGCGCTCTATGTTAGAGTCTGAGTCTTCACTAAGGACTATGGGGTTCTGCTCAACACTAGGTTTAGGCTTATTTCTAGCCATTCTCGAGATAAGCCGAGCATTCTTTTTTCCTTTTCCATCAACAGTAGGGTTACCTCTAACCTTTTTGACATTTTGTATAGGCTACGTTGGAAATAAAGAGGCATATTCAATGGATACCCTATAAAATTCATTAACAGTCGAAGGTGATAAAGAAAAACGAGTCCATATCGACCCTCACGGGTCACAAATTGTTTGACCACCATCAAAAGATCTTGCCATCTTGGTTTAAGCATGGAAATCGGCATACCTCTGTCACAGGATGTGACCTTTCGTGAGACGAACAGAAGTGGCCATGGCACCTCCTCCACTTTAGAATTTTTAAACCAACGCTGGCCCGTGGACGGTAACCCTGTGGTAGAGCTAATGAACTCCTCATTGATTTCCAACTTAATGTCACCCACCTTAGCCCTACAACCATCAAAAGTCAGGGCGAACTCATGTGCAACAAATAGATTAAAACCCTCGAATCGCTATACAAAGGTGAGCCAATCGCTATCCTCTAAGTCTTTCCGGGCATTGTCGAACAGTAGCAAGGCTTGGCTACCATTCGGCTCAATTCACACCACCGGTGCCATGGAGAAGAGCACACTGTAGGTCTAGGGTTTGAATCGTAGCATACACAGGAGCAGAGTGCACGAAGGGTTACCCGAGCTAACAGAGGTGAAACAGGGATAAGGGATAGGCATAAATGACATCGTGCAAAGGCGGTGGAGCTATTTGCTGGCCATGCATAATAGTTATTTCCAACGTACAATCGCTGACGCTTTCAACCATTCAAGTCACAACGCATATCCGTTATAACTATGTCATTTCAATCAATCCAATGAAACCTTTGGTAAGTGGATAAACCATGTGTGAAAGAAATAGTTATGCCATAGTTTTAAAACCAAACATACAAATCGAAACCAATACCAATGTTTTGACTATGTGACATGTGTTGTAACAATTCATACCAAGAGTTTAACCAACGTGCCAATGCGTTCTGAACTAGGTGTCATATCAAGTGAAATATATCAAGGGTTTAACCATAACACCTATATATTTTTATGAAACCAATGGTCAAGTAGATCAAATCAAAGAACATATAAATCCAATTTCCAATGCACCACAACCTCAATTACTCATGAAACGAAATTACATAATCAATCAAAGAATGTCAAATGAGTGCAGATCAAAAGGTCTTGCCAACTATTTAATGATAAGCTCAATAGGCATAATGACAATTCAATAATGATTCTAATGAGACTTCGAAAGACCAAGTTTTCACGCTTACAGTCGTGAAAACAAAAACGATGGTAAATGTGAAAATGGCAGAAAGAATAATAGTGTTGTTTATTTGAGGATTGCGACAAAAAATTAATGTTTGCAAACATTGGTGTAGGTAGCTTATAAGATAGTGGAAAAATGTGAATTGGCTGCCAATGATGGAGACACACTGGTAGAAGTAGTTATCTCTGCCAAAAGGACAAACAAAGATAATTCCAACTCAAAAACAACAACCAGAAAATYGTATAAACATCATCATTAAACAACTATTCCAGCAGTTTTTTAAAATATGAAAACAGATAACAGTCTTAAGATCAGTGAGTCACGATATTAAAGATATAATCTCCAATACTGTTGACAGAAMCACTGCTGCCAGCAGGCATCCATAGCCTCGACAGGGTTGCCATTTAACCCACTCTGACATATGTATCCTGCCAAGAAGTTTTGGATCATAATAAAGGACATTAAAGAGGTTTCTTATTTGCAAATTTTCATATACCCGACATTGTTTCGCTGCCAGCGGGCCTGTTTAGTACCCCGATGAAGTTGTCTTGGCGTCATGCATGCATTTACTCGCTGCCAACAGACCTGTTCATCATCTCGGCGGGTTTACAAGCACTTCCCACAGCTCTATTAATAATTTATTTTGTTTTGTTTTTTAAAGATATATAGTTGAGTGGGGTGACACTGAAAATCATGATATTTTAACATATTTTTTTAGACCTCATCATAATTTTTTAGATCTATCCTTTATTTAGATCCAGAGATGTTTTATTTACAAAAACAACTTCCTAAGACAGGGAGACATATTCCGAGTCATTCCCTTAAAAAATAGGGACAACGTAAAAAGATAATAGATGATCATGACAAGCTTTATTCAAAGATCGAAATCAGTCAACTTCTTTCAAACAACAAACTTTTTCCAACAAAGATATAAATTTCAGAAATATACCATTGATGTTTATACAAATTTTCTTAGCAATTATTTCAGTGAAGGAATTTTCTATTGTCTTTGTCTGAATAGCTCAGTGTACAGGTATGTGTATTTCAAAGAAAACACAAACTGATAAATTCAATGAAAAATCAAAAACAAAAAAAAGCAAACAAAAGCAAAATATGTACATAATATAGAACGGTTGTCATCAAGCAAAGTATATTTTCAGGGCTTGTCCATTCACTGGATAGGTGTCAAGCTGCCCCTCAAGATTTTGCAATCGAAAAGAACTGGGACCCAACTTTTCAGCAATTAAAAACGGTCCAAGCCATAAGTTTTGAAATTTTGTGTGCTCTCCCTTTCCCTCATGCGGTTTGTCCCATTTCAGGACGAGGTCGCCTACTTCAAAATTCCTATCAGAAGCAGAGTTAGAATCGAACCAGCTTTTAACCAATAGTTGATGTTGATCTAACTTATGTTTAGCTTGGGCTCTTACTTCTTCTAGCTTCATCAAAGCGTTAATTCGGTTTTCCAAAGGGGGGCAATCTTCTTCTTGGACTTTCTGCGACAACTGAAGTGAAGGAAGAAGAATGTGAGGTGGAAGAACTGCTTCTCTGCCATAAACGAGAAAAAAGGGGGAGTTACCTACAACAGCTTTTGGTGTTACCCTATCAGCCCACAACGCTTTTAGCAGTGCATTGTGCTAATTTTTGTGATTTTCAACCACCGTCCTCTTGATGATTTTAATCAAGTTCTTGTTTGTTGATTTTTCCAATCCGTTGCCCTGAGGCTAATAGCTAGTAGAATACTTCAGATTAATTCATTTTTCCAAAGAGAACTTTCTCATATCAAGAGAGGAAAAGTAAGAAGCATTATCGAATACTAAACAGTCAGGGATACCAAAACGGGTGATAATATTCGAGTTTAAAAAGGCAATTACCTGACTGGTGTTGACAGTTCTTAACGCAACAGCTTCAGACCATCGGGTAAAGTAATCTGTGGCCGTCACAATAAACTTATGTTGTTGTGAGGATGGGGGGTTGATCGGACCTATGATATCAAGGCCCCACTGCTGAAAAGGAGAATCTAATGAAACGAGCTGCAAAGGAAAGGCTGGTTTTTGTAACCACCCTGATGCTTTCTGACAAATGATACATTTACAACACAAGGCATGGGCATCTCTAAAAAGTGTAGGCCAGTAATAACCGGCTCTCAAGACCTTATGGGCAGTGGTGTCACCACCAAAATTACCACCAGCTTCTCCTGCATGCAATTCTAGCAAGACTTTTTCTGCTTCATCTTTTTCAAGGCAGTGCATCAGTACGCTATCAAAATTTTGACGAAACAGGATACCATTAACCAGATGAAAGGAGGTAGACTTTAATCTCAACGCTCTTCTTTTAGCAGGATCCAGGTGATGGGGGGTTGACCCATGTTCAAGACATAATCTTATATCATCATACCAAGGACTGACAGAGTTTTGTGCGCAACATATTAGACTTTGATCGCGTTGTCCTAGGTTTGACGTATCGCTTTCTTCTTGTTGTCCTGCTGCTGAATCAGTAACTAGCTTGCATAACCCTTGGCCTCTCACTATCTAAGCTGGGGTGATTTCTAAATCGTACTCCTGCAAGGAGGTGACCCAGTTATCCCTATTTTCACCTAGTTCCTTCTGCACTAACAAGTTCCTGATAGCTGGGTAGGGGACAATGACTTTCGTCCTTGACTTCAAAAGATAGGAACGAAAGTGCTTGACTTCTTTGAAAACAACGTAAGCTTGCTGATCTACCACTGGGTAATTAATTTCAGTGCCTTTGAAAGAAGAGCTCATAAAGGCAATGTGTACTTCATTGTTTTCGTCATTCTTTTGGGTTAGGACGATGGCATAGGAATGGTCAGAAGAAAAAGTATAGAGTATAAAGTCTTGAGAAAAATCTGGGCTTGTGAGAGATGGAGCATCTATTATGGCCTTCTTTATTGCATTAAAAGCTTGATTTTCTAGGGGGGCCCAGTGATATTGGGTGTCTTTCTTTATTAGATTCTGTAAAGGCCTGACCATTTCGGAGAAACTGGGGACAAATCTTCTCACAAAGTTACTCTGGCCTAAGAAAGACTGCATAGATTTTTTGGATGTAGGAGGGGGAAGTTTTGCGATGAATTGAGTCCTTTCGGGGTCAATAATCATCCCTTCACTAGACACAATGAATCCCAAGAGTTTACCCTATTCTACTACAAAGATGGATTTGTTAGGATTCAAGGAGATACCGTATTTACGACATCGCAGTAGAATGGCTTGTAAGTGAGCTAGATGATCGGTTTTGTTTTTAGAAAATACAGTCACATCATCTAAGTAAACTACAAAAGATTGATTTATTAAGCCTCGGAAAGCAATATCCATTGCTCTCTGAAAATTAGCTCCAGCATTAATCAATCCAAAGGGCATTTTACGATAAGCATAAGTGCCCCACGGAGTACAAAAGGTAGTTTTAAGTTGGTCTGGTGGAGACATCAGGACTTGGTTGTACCCCAAAAAACCATCCAGTAAGGATAGCCTCTCAGAACCAGACACCTATTGAAGGATATGTTCCATGGGCAGGACAAGATAGTTGTCTTTATCAGACGCTCTATTAAGGTTTCGGAAATCGACACAGAGTCGAATTTCCCCATTTTTCTTCCGGACTGGGACAAGGTTAGAAACCCACTGAGCGTGTCTAACAGGAAAAATTATCTTAGCATTTAGGAGCTTATTCAATTTTTTTTGAACGATCGGTTCGATCTTGGGGTGTATTTTCCTTAGTTTTTGTTGAAAGGGTAAGGTTTGGGGCTTCATAGGAATAACATGCTGTATGATGTTAGGGTTGAAAGTTTTAAGGTCATCATACGTCCATGCAAAGACATCTTTAAATTCTTTGAAAAATTTAATAAATGCATCTTTTTCTTGTTGAGAACACCCCAACCCTAGATTAATGCACTGAGGATTGTCCTTAGTTCCTAAATTTACTTTTTCATAAGATAACGAGGAACTATTGGTTTTACAGTTGACCGTCTTTTTAAATTTATCTTGAAGATCATAAAACTTCTCTAATCTAACTACAGATTTAGGGATCGAGTTTACCATGTCCGATGAAGATTCAGGAGTTCTTGGATCTGGTATTACCATGAAATTGCACAAATTGTCGTCGTGCATGTGTTCATCTATCACCGCGCCTTGAAAAGTTTCTTCCAAGTGCTGAAAGTTAATAATCTACTGATCGTCGTCAAAGACTCTCCAGTTCATGATGTTGTCAGGAATGGATGCTCGGAACAACAGCTCAACAGAGACTGCATCTGGGGACAAGCCTTCTGCAGGAAGAAGTTTAGAAGCTACATTAGCTAATAAATCTGCTTCAGAGTTATTCAATCTAGGAATAGAATTTATATTGAAAGCATAAAATTTATTCATTAAATTCCATACCTCATATTGGTAGCTTTTGAGATGTGGAGACAGACAGTGGATAGAATCTCTTACCTGTCTAACCACTATTTCAGAGTCGCCAAAGATGGTCAAATTTTGAATGTTCATATCCAAAGCTTTTCTGAGACCTTGCAGTAAAGCCTCATATTCTGCAGTATTATTAGTATATTAAAATTCCAACCTACATGCAATCAATGTTTTGTTACTTGCTGGATCGATAATGACGCAGCCTGCTCCAGCTCCTTCTTTGGATTTTGACCCGTCGAAATAAAGAGACCAAATTTGATTTCCATCGGGTGCATGAGACTGTTGTGTAGAAGCTGTTGGCTGCACATATGCTACAATCTCGGACTGTTGTTTAGGATTGGTGATAGTTGGAGCCTCGGCCATGAAATTTATGAAGAAGGTGTCCACCCCTTGCACTTAGGGTGAATCGACAAAAGGTGTAAATGGTTCATTGGGATCGTTCAAATCTGTGACCGTGAACTTAAGGTAGCGTTCAAAATTTACCTTGATCTTGTTAGGCTTACCATTGTCTGGAAGCCATAGATGAGACCAATCTGTCGTGAAATAACCATGTAGCTGTTCCGACCAGTCCCTGCTTAAAAAYAGACCATACACTTATGGAATATCCACAACAATTATATCAATAACTTGATGAACCTTGGGGTTAGACGATAATCTAATAAGCACATTCTTCAGTTCGCCTATAACTTTAACATTGGTCCGATCAAGCTGTATGATTTTTAAAGTAGATGGTTCAACTTCTGCATTAATCTTCTGGCATATAGACCATGACATCACATTGGATGACGCTCCTGAGTCTACCATACAATTGTGCACGTTTCTATTAAAGATATCGAAAGTTACCAAAAATGGAGGTACATTTTTGCGAGTACTAAGAGTGGTAGCTTGTGGGTTTTTTCTCACAGTTTATAAAGCTACTTTATCTACATTATTTACATTATTTACATTACTTACAAGAAGGCTTCCTTTATCTTGAGGATCAGGATTGTTTTTAGTGGAAGTCTTCTGGGGAACTTTGTTCTGCACAACCTTGTTACCATTAGAATTACCACTTTTTCCATTCTCCGAGATATTCTGTAACATTTTTTGTAGCAAAAATGGAAATTTCAATAACTCATAAACATAAATGTTGGCTCTCAACTTTTTAAGATCTTCAACTACATCATAATCTAAGTTGGGGTTCACATTACTCTGTTTAGTCTCAGTTGATTTAGATTGCTTTGGAGGCAAAGTCGTAGTGTTTTCGGTAGAAGGTTTTTTGGCCGCCTTACTCCTGGTATTATAGGGATGTACTGTCTCGAAGTTAGCTTGAAAGATGTTATTCAAGAAGTGTCCGAAAATGTTTGGAGAAGACTCTTCTTCTTGAGATGTTTCTTGTTCAACTACCTCCTCAGGAATTTCAGGAGGCATCAAGTTATCTTGGGCTTCTAGAATTGTTTGAAGGGCACATTGCAGACTTTCTAGATTAAGGCCTTCGGTAGTTGGATTAGGTCGATTGGTAGGAAAAGGCTTCTGGAACGAGGGTTTGTAAGGTCCTTTGCTGGTGGAATCTTCTTCAGTCGTCCTTTTTAAGTCTATAACTTGATTTAACAGTTTTTGAACAACTTTAGTTAAGTTTTGTAAATCAGATCTATTAGGTTGTGTTTTACTTTGAGGGGGTCTGGGGAGGATTTCGATCTTCTTTTTGGAAGAAGAACTAGTCTCTGCTTCGTTGCTAGTAGAGTCTTTAAGACTAAGAATGTCTTTTTCAATCTGGCTGGCCTCCTCGAAGGCTTCTAACAACGTGGATTTCTTAGAACGTTTAACCCAAATAGCTATACTTTGATGTAAATCTTTAGTGTAGTATGCTATTATAAGACTCTCGGCAGGCATGGAATCTGCAGGGATTCGGTTTTTAAGTGTCAAGAATATTTGATTAAAGTCTTTAAATTTTTCTTTTGGGTTCATTCTTAAGCTAGAAAGATCCATGACTAGGACTTTCGGAGGTTTACCGTCTCCGAACTTTTCCAAAAAGCATGACTCAAACTTTTCCCAAGACATGATGGTATGGGGTTGTTGGGAAAAGTACCATGTGGATGCATTGCCCTCAAAAGTATAGGGGAACAACCTACAGACAACATATTCATGTTCGACATTGCGGATTCTTATGGCTAACATAAATTTTTTAATGTGATCTTCAACGATCTGTTTTGAGTCAGGATCAAACTTGGGAAGCCATTTCTCTGGGTGCTTAGGTAAAGGATGCTGATCTCCAGGTACAACTACGACATCCTAGTCAAGATAAGGTCTAGCAGGGTTGTTCTGATTTGCCATTGGGGTAGTGGGTGTGGAAGCCTGAGAAGGGGAATCGCCTTCATCAGAGGAATCCCCTCCAGAAGAGGAAGGAGATGATGGAGGTGGTGAAGGGGGTATCCCAGATCCTCCTGCAGCAGGATTTAGGTTTCGATCTGTAGGATTCACAGTGAGATCAGTGCCTCCTAATTGTTCTCTGATATTGGAGAAATCCAAAGGTTGTCCCCATGGACGGTTAGGTTGCCTCAAATGGGCTAAGGCACTATGTGTTTTAATAAGAGATTGACGGACAATCTCTTGTATGTCACCACCTATAGGATTAAGGGTTGTTGACTCAACTGTGATCCATGGATCATCGGTTGAAGTAGTTGTTGTTTGAAGTGGAATATTATCATTTGAATGGCTTCTAGTCACTATAGGTGAGCGATTAGGTGGTGGAGGAGTCTTGCTACTTCCTTGTGCCATTAATTAAGTTTAGTCCCTCCTTCTAGCGCCATTTGTTGACGAGGGAAATTGACCATCTATCAACTGGGAGAGTGGAACCGGTCCGAGGTTGTCTAATAACCCAAGTCATTTGGGATGAACCACCCTGATGGGTTTAGCGGCTCCGTTAGCCGATCTAAGTCCTAAGAAAACAAAATAAAACTAATCTATACTAACTAATCTAACTAAAACTAACTATTAAACAAACTAATAAACTAATCTAACTAAAACTAACTATTAAACATACTAAAACAAAATTAACTATTCTATATATACAATCTACTAACTAATACTATACTAATTCTAACTAATTAACTATTTAACTACTAATAGAAATAAATCTTATTCACAAAATATACAATATTAACAATTTACAGATTTGAATGAAAACCTGAAAAAACTCATTTGCATTCTGCCCTAAGACAGAGAGAGATATTTTTTGTTGATTTTATAATTTTATGAACAGAAATAAAACAAAACTAACAAAACTAAACAACTAATATACTAATTCTAACTACAAATCTAACTAAACATATATCTAACTAAACTACTTAAATTATACTAACAAATTAACCAAACAAATAAATAATAAACCGACCTGGAGAAATGCTCCAGGTTTGTCCTGTGTATGATGATTGTCTTAGCTGATCGGAGGGAGAAAACCCACACCGAATTATCCAAGCGCTCCTTGTAAACAGAAAGCTACAGTGCTCTTCAAATATGATTACAGGACAAACAAGACATAAAAATTACAACAATCTTATGATTTATAAATCTTCACAGTTAGATAAACCTGTAAGCAAAGATCTATACAAAATGATTCAATTAATGAAGAAGAGAAATCTGTGATTCGTTAACTGAAACAAAGTAATTGTTGTATTTTTTTTAAGTAATGAAAGAAATCAGACATGGATAACACATTAATTAAATCATATTATTTTGCAATAGACTATGATAGCTAAAGTAGTCTATAATCAACTGCAAATGGCATGCATAAACTTCAAACAAAAGATTGATATTATGAAAGCGAAAGATGTAGCAAAACATCAATTCTTGTCTCAGTTTGTATTAGAAATACATAGCCTGGTTCTCCCACAAGTGAGGATGCCCATTATTACAAAAATAATAAGTATTTAAAGACCTTCCACAGGGTAAAACATCCCTGTGGAAGTTATCAAAACTGTTTACATAAAATATGGGAAAATATCCCAAGTCTGACTAAACTAGGAACCTAAAATAAAAACTAAATCACACAAATATCTCCTAGACTGTCTAGCATGCCCAATGCAATTCGGATGTACCTGGAAGGGGTCAAAAATGAACAAGTTAGGAGGATATCGCGTTGATAAAAATGATAAAAAAAATCTAACTCTATAGACTTAGCTACATAATCTTGCGATTCTGTAGCTGGTCTAAATCAGACACAAAATCAACATTAAAATCAATTAAAATCTTTGAAAATATATTCAAACTATCAAAAGATATTTGATTTCTAAAAGACTTTATTCAAATCGACACTTGTATGCAATTTGAACCAAAATAAATCAAACGATAAACTAGATCACTATACTTTGTTCAATTCGTTACCAATTCAGGCATACAAAATCGTATCGAATAGTAATGGAATCATTTTCATATCAAACTAAAACCGATATAGTTAAACAAATAGATTGCCTTGTCCATCAACAGGAAACACGATCGAATCTATATGAAAACACTAGGATCATTTCCATATTTGATACAACTGTATTAACATAAACAAACGATCCATCAAGTCAAAACTGGTGTGTAAATTACCATAAACAAAATGATAACATGATCAATCAGTTGGTAACAGTGTGTGTAAGATTTGTCAAATCGTTTGTTATTGCTAGTTGGGGCAAACAAAATCGATTGACATTGAACGAAATCGTTCATTTCAGACGAATTATGACCGAATTTTCTCATACGAGTTCGACAAAGAATCATATGTCGATCTGGGTTTAACCAATTCGTTTTGCAAATTAAAATCAAGCAGAGAAACATCTATGATACGAATCCAACTCATGAAAACAATCGTACTAACTGAAGATACACAACAATCCAATCAATATAAGAGAGAACTGAACAGTTGGGGTTTAACATAGTCGTTGTGTATCAAAACAGTTCCAGGATTTGGGCGTGGATATCCTTTGCACAGGCTTAAATGATAATATCGTTTCCATACAAAAAAGAGTCGTCCTTTCCAAAACGGAGTTAATAAGAGTTGTATTCCTGATTTAAGAGATTACATCAATTCAAACTCACGAAGTCATTCCAAAATCACAGCATACAAACTTAATTAGAGCCGATATAATCTAACCATAACGAAATCATACCAAGTCAAAACATGATCGTGCCTTAAATTTAACATGAAAACCTCCTGTTCAGAGTAGATACAATCAAATCCAATTGAAATTAAAGCATCGATTTCGTTAACTCAACAGACAAACGAATCAAATCCGATGAAAACCTATCAAATGCTAAACTGGGAATGACCGAATCATTTAACCAAATCATAACCTCATTCAATTTTAGCAAAACGAAAACAATGTACAGGATGAACAACACAACCGTTTTCGATATGGCTATAACAAAGTCATTTCGAACAATAGACAAAGCTATTTGAAAGCCAAACTCAAATCATTATATTAATCCTAACAATTCACAAAACGAAATGATATCAAAATTCATACCTGGATGACGAGCAGACGGCTTGATCATGACATTTTGGAATTGACGACGACTGTAGCTGATTCGACATTCCTAAAAACGATGGAACCAGTGGTTTTCTTCTTCCTATCATTTTCTTGAAACTTGTCTCTTTGGCTGGTGAACACTGCAACTTGGTTTTCCAATGATTGGATCTTTGAATGTAATAAGGGGACGTCTATATAGTATTGTTCAAACCACACATCACATTGGTCACATGACGACTGTCTGAGCTTCGAAAAAGTAGGTGAGGGTTTGGTTAAATTGCCGAGGGTTTCGTTAGGTAGTTTGATCCTAGGGTAGATAGGATTGTTCCTTAGGCAAGGGGGGAGATTAGAAACGAAGTCATAGGGTGGTTCGGAGCACAGACCCTATGAGTAAGGGTACTCACTAGCTAGGAAGTGTTCTATGTCAGAGTCCGAGTCTTCACTAAGGACTATGGGGTTCTGCTCAACACTAGGTTTAGGATTATTTCTAGCCATTCTCGAGATAAGCTGAGCATTATTTTTTCCTTTGCCATCAACAGTAGGGTTACCTCTAACCTTTTTGACATTTTGTATAGGCTATGATGGAAATAAAAAGGCATATTCAATGGATACCCTATAAAATTCATTAACAGTCGAAGGTGATAAAGAAAAATGAGTCCATATCGACCCTCATAGGTCACAAATTGTTTGAACACCATCAAAAGATCATGCCATATTGATTTAAGCGTGGAAATCATCATACCTCTGTCACAGGATGTGACCTCTCGTGAGACGAACAGAAGTGGCCATGGCACCTCCTCCACTTTAGAATTTTTAAACCAACGCTGGCCCGTGGACGGTAATCCTGTGGCAGAGCTAATGAAATCCTCACTGATTTCCAACTGAATGTCACCCACATTGGCCCTACAGCCATCAAAAGTCAGTGTAAACTGTTGTGCAACAAATAGATTAAAACCCTTGAATCGTTGTACAAAGGTGAGCCAATCGCTATCTTCTAAGTCTTTCCAGGCATTGTCGAACAATAGAAAGGCTTGGATACCGTTCGACTCAATTTGCACCACCGGTGCCATGGAGAAGAGCACACTGTAGGTCCAGGGTTTGAATCACAGCATACATAGGAGGAAAGTGCACGAAGGGTTACCCGAGCTAACAGAGGTGAAACAGGGATAAGGGATAGGCATAAATGACATCGTGTGAAGGTGGTGGAGCTATTTGTTGGCCATGCATAATAGTTATTGTCATGGTACAACCACCGACGATTTCAACCATTCAAGTCACAACGCATATGCGTTATAACTATGTCATTTCAGTCAATCCAATGAAACCTTTGGTAAGTGGATAAACCATGCGCGCAAGAAATAGTTATGCCATAGTTTTAAAACCAAACATACAAATCAAAACCAATACCAATGTTTTGACTATGTGACATGCGTTGTAACAATTCATACCAAGAGTTTAACCAACATGCCAATGCGCTTTGAACTAGGTGTCATATCAAGTGAAATGCATCAAGGGTTTAACCATAACACCTATATATTTTTATGAAACCAATGGTCAGGTAGATCAAATCAAAGAACATATAAATCCAATTTCCAATGCACCACAATCTCAATTACTCATGAAACGAAATTACATAATCAATCAAAGAATGTCAAATGAGTGCAGATCAAAAGGTCTTGCCAACTGTATAATGATAAGCACAATAGGCATAATGACAATTCAATAATGATTCTAATGCGACTTCGAAAGACCAAGTTTTCACGCTTACAGTCGTGAAAACAAAAACGACGGTAAATGTGAAAATGGCGCAAAGAATAAAAGTGTCGTTTATTTGAGGATTGCGAAGAAAAATTAATGTTTGCAAACATTGGTGTAGGCAGCTTATAAGATAGTGGAAAAATGTGAATTGGCTGCCAACAACAGTCCAGTGGTCAATTTGTATATTGTGGAACTATGGGTACTGTTTGCAGGCCACAGAACATTGGAAGTGCAATCGTGAGCCCGCCTTTCCGAGAACCCGCAATCGAAAAAATGGCTAAGTATGGAATAGGGAAACCGTAGGTCAGACTTATTTTCGCTAATATATTGAAATTTGTAATAGATATCCGATTACCTAGCAAGATATTTTCTGCATGTTTCTGGACAAGTTGTGTAGCAATAGTCAATGTGACTGTCTCATCGAGCCTTTTTCTTATTAATGATGATTTGTATAGTTGTTGCATGATGAACTGTTAGCATTAAACCTTGGTCGTTGCATACTTTGAAAGAAGTGCGAAGGTGGAGGGCATAGGGAAACAATTACTAGGAATTGGAGATTTTGTGAACCCGCCAACCCAAGGATCCGCAAAAGAGATTCCAAGAAATGGGCAAGTATGGAAAGCGGTCGAACGAGCTTCAAACTAGGGTGACAAGGGTTCCCCAGGAGACGTGACGCCTCAACGGTCAAATTGTATGTCTCAGAAATTTTGAGTGCAAAATGTGTAACACAGAAGAGGGGATGATGTGGGAGTGTGGCGGTCAATTTGTATATCACGGAAGTCTGGGAGATCTCCTCAAACCTTTCGCTCATTAATGACAATCTTTACGGTTCCTGCATGACGAACTTTTAGCATTACATATTACTAATTTCATATCTAGAAATAAGTACGAAGGTGGCAAGGACATGGAACAACAATTAAGGAATGGATAATTATCAAAAGTGGTCGGTCGATCTTCAAAATAGGGTTACAAGATATAACCAGCAGAGGTGAGGCCCTGAGGGTCAAATTGTATGTCTCAAAAGTGTTGATCACAAAACACGTAACACGGAAGGGGGCACGATGGGGTAGTCCAATGGATAAATTGTATATCGTGGACCTCTAGGTACTGTTTGCAAGTCGTGAAACATTGGAAACACAATCTTGAGCCTGCCAGTCTGGGAACCCGCAATCGAAAAAGTGTCTAAGTATGGAATAGGGAAATGGTAGTCTAGACTCGTTTTCGCTAATATATTGAAATTTTTAATAGATATCCCATTACCTGGAAAGATCTTTTCTGCATGTTTCTGGACAAGTTGTGTAGGGATAGTCAGTGTGACTATCTCCTCGAGCCTTTTTCTTATTAATGATGATCTTTACGGTTGTTGCATGATGAAATGTTAGCATTAAACCTTTGTTGTTGCATATTTGGAAATAAGTACGAAGGTGGCAGGCACAAGAAATAATGACTAGGAATTGGAGATTTCGTGAACCTGCCAACCTAAGGATCCAAAATAGGGTGACAAGGGTTCCCCAGAAGATGTGATGCCCCAACGGTCAAATTGTATGGCTCAGAACTTTTGAGTGCAAAATGTGTAACATGGAAGAGGGGACGATGTGGGAGTCCGACAGTCAATTTGTATATTGCAGAGGTTTTGGATGTTGTTTGTAGGTCACGAAACAATGGAAGTGAAATATAGAGGACAACATGATTAATGTGCATTGGGAAGGGTGAAAATGTGGCGGGGATGGAAGGGAGCAATAAATGCTTTGAAATTTTTTGTGAACCTGAGTAGAGTGAAGATTGCAAGTTGGAGGAGCCTAGGGTGGAATTGTAGATCACAATTTTTTTGGGTGCAAGATGTATATCACAGAACATGGGGAAAAAATTGGGTAAGTATGGAAAGGAATGACAGTCGTTTGGAGTATCGTAAATGATAGTTTAATGCGTGTTATTGGGAGATGTCCTCGATATTTTTTCTTATTAATGCCAATTGTTTCGTACTAGTGTATTGAGTTGTCACTAGTAAAACCATAATTAATTTTCATTGGGAAGTGCATGAAGGTGGTGGGGATGGAAGGAAACAATAGATTCTTTGAAACATTTGTGAACCCGGGTAGAGTAAAGCTTGCAATTTTGAGGAGTCTGGGGTGGAATTGTAGATCACGAAAGTTTTTGGTGCAAGATGTATATCACAGAACAAGCATCAAGAGAGTTCGATAGTGCCAACCTTGGAAACCACGGCAATAAAATTGGCTAAGTATGGAAAGGAATGATGGTCGGTTAGACTCGTGATGTGAGGATATAGATGGAGATGAAGATCTGTCAGTCCGCCAACCTGGGAAACTGCGATCATAGAAAGATGACTAAGTATATAACCAGAAGGGATAATAGAGGAGAATGCAAAAATGGAAAAATGGGTAAGTATCTCACAGAAAAACATCTACTGTTTGTTTATTAATGCTAATATTTTCGAACCTCTGGTGATTTCTCACTAGTAAAAGCATAAATTGAAGATCGCGAAAGTTTTGGGTGCAATATCTATATGATGGAACAGGGGGCATAAGAGTTTGATATCATTAACCTGTGACCCGGTGGTCATATAATTGGCTAAGTATTGAAAGGGATGATGGTCGGTCGGGCTCATGATGTGAAGATATATATGAAGATGAGCATCTGCCAATCTTCCAACCTGGGAAGTTGTGATCATAGAAATGTGATGAAGTATAGAACCATAAAGGGATGATAGAGGGGAAGAAGACAAGGGAAAAATGGGTAAGTATAGAGGAGGGAAAAGAAAGGGAGAAACGAACATTTAGTCTCAGCTATGTAATATGCTTGCAGGTCAACAAAGACACCTGAGTTTCCATGTTAAAATAGAGTCATTAATTGACTCTATTTACAGGCCCTCGAAGAATGAAAGAAGGACAGGTCCACCCATTTATTTCTTAGGTATAGGGTGGGCACCACAGAAGTATGTCCTATCATAGATTATTCTTCCATGTAAAATGTAAGGAGCAAATAGAGTAGCTTTTATTTAAATCGAAGTGTTGGGCAGGGAAAAATAAAGCTTGTCGTACATGTTTAACTACGGATCAAAGAGCGTCTTAAATTCTTGTAGAAAGAGGTTGAATTCATCTATCAATAGATGTACATGAAAATGAGTCAATTTAATATATATATATATATATATATATATATATATATATATATATATATATATATATATA